>JZKD02S0339306.1:210868-222622 GCA_000966675.3 Picea glauca | reverse complement strand
TCATGCATGTAGTTGTATGGTATGAAGTGTTGTACCACCATTCAGCTAGGGGTAACCATTGAGCCCATTGATTTTTCTTTTCCAAGGCAAAACACCTCAAATATGTTTCCAAACAGTTGTTGAAAACTTCTGTTTGGCCATCAGTCTGGGGATGATAAGTTGTGCTGAGATGAAATTATGTGCCTTGTATCTTGAGTAGTTCTTGCCAAAAATTGCTTGTGAAAGTTGGGTCGCGATCAGAAACAATAGAGTGCGGAATACCATGAAGCTTGAAGACCTGATCCATGAAGATTTGAGAGCCACTATGGATGTTGTAAACGGGTGTTGAAAGGCGCAAAAATGAGCATACTTGGAAAGGCGATCAACAACCACCATGATGACAGATTTATTTCTCAATTTGGGTAAGCCGGTAATAAAATCCATAGAGATATCCTTCCAAATAGCAGGTGGAATCAAGAGTGGTTGTAGTGTGCCTGGAGATTTGACTGTTTCTCCCTTGTTGGGTTGACACACATCACATTCAGCTACAAAATTATGAATGTATTGTTTCATACCCTCCCAAAAAAAGGAACGTTTGACCCTGTCGTAGGTTTTGGTGAACCCGGAGTACCCTGTTGTGGGTGTATCATGAAGCTCAGAAAGTACCGCGGATTTAAGCTTTGATTGTTTACTTAAATACAAATGGCCTTTGTATCAAAGTTCCTCATGGAGCCAAGAGTACCCAGGCGAAGCTGGAGCATTGGACTGCAATTGTTGGATCAACTGCGAACTTTTGGGATCTTGTAGCCATTCCTAGCGAAGGGCTTGGAGCCAATATGGTACAATGAATGAAAGAGAAAAAAGGGATCCTTCATCTTCATATTTTTAGGAAAGTTCATTCGCAACCACATTGTTTTTTCCTTTCTTATAAATGATCTCATAATCATATCCAAAGAGTTTAGTCACCCATTTTTTTTGTTCTGGGGAGGAAATGCGTTGTTCCAGAAAATACTTGAGGCTTTGATGGTCTGTCTTAATTTGGAATCGTTGTCCCAATAGATAAGGATGCCACAAATCCACGGCATGCAGAATAGCCAACATTTCCTTTTCATAGATGGATTTGCCCAGATTTCTTTCAGATAGTTTATTTCTGGTAAAGTCCAAAGGTCAACCCTCTTGCATAAGGACAACACCAATTCCTTTCCATGAGGCATCACATTCCAACACAAAGTTCTTTGTGAAGTCGAGAAGGGTGAGGACTGGAGTGGTGCACATGGCCATCTTCAAGGTTTGAAAATCTTGAGCAGCGGCTGGAATCCAAGTGAAAGAATTCTTCTTTAGGAGAGCAGTGAGAGGTGTTGCAATCTTCCCATAATTCTTAACAAACTTGCGATAATACCCTGTTAAGCCTAGAAATCCATGCAATCTCTTAAGATTATTTGGGTGAGTCCAGTCTTGCATAGCTTCAATCTTTTTAGGATCCACCCTGATGCCATCTTTGCCAACCAGATGACCCAAGTATTCTACTTCTGAGGCGCCAAAAGCACATTTAGACTGTTTCAGGAAAAGTTGGTGCTAAGAGAGTAGATGGAGAACTCGATCCACATGAGAAAGATGGTATGTCCAGGTTTTTCTATAGATGAGGATATCATCAAAGAAAACTAAGACAAAATGGAGGAGAAAATCACGAAAGACATGATTCATGAGGTTTTGGAAGGTGAAGGGAGCATTAAACAAGCCAAAGGGCATGACCAAAAACTCATACTGGCCCTCATGAGTTCTAAAGGCAGTCTTGGGAATATTTGCCTCTTTCATATGTATCTGGTGGTAGCTCGAACGAAGATCTAGTTTAGTGAAGAATTGGGCACCACTCAATTCATCCAGGAGGTCATCAATAACAGGAATGGGGAATTTGTCTTTGATGGTAAGTTTGTTGAGGGAACGGAAGTCAGGACACATTCGCCAAGAACCTTCTTTCTTCAGGAACATGACCACAGGAGACGAATAGAAGCTTGTACTAAGGTGAATAACACCTGAATTAAGGAGTTCATGGACCATTTTCTCAATTTCATTTTTTTGGGAAAAGGGGTGATGATACAGACGAATATTGGGAGGAAGGATTCTTGGTACAAGGGGAATGGAATGATCATGAACACCACGGGAAGGAGGGAGGTCTTGGGGAGTGGAAAAGACCAATTGATGTTTAGAAAGGATGGCTTGGAGGTCTTGTGGTACCGAGGGTGTCTGTGTTGCTTGTATGGCATGGAGTTGGGTGATAACACCAAAATGACCCTTTTTGAGCATCTTTTCCATGCGATGGGAACTAATGATCTCAGGTGAACCGACGGTGATGCCTTGGAACTTATATTGGTGGCCCTCATGGTCGAATTTCATGGTTAAGTTTTTAAAATCCATGAGAATGGGACCCAAAGTCCTTAGCCAGTTTACACCTAGCACAATGTCACAACCTCCCATGTCGATAGAAAACATATGGGATTTCAGGTGGTAATCACCAATTTGGAGACTCACATTTTCACAATGCCCTCCACATTTCATGGAACCACCATTGGCAATCATGATTTGGATATTATTAATGGTATGGATGTAGCAATGAGTTTCTTGGGCAATGCGGCGATGAATAAAATTATGGGTATTGCCACTATCAACCAGAATGATGACCTTTTGATGCTTCATATAACCGATTAGCTTGAGGGTTTGGGGAGCGGAGAAGCCAGTGAGAGCATTGAGGGAAATGGTTGGTTCTACTTTGGGAGGGTCTGAGGGAGGGTTTATGTCAGTGGATTCAGGTGATTCATACATAGAGGGGGTTTCTTCATCTTCTTCTGAAATCTCCTCAGAGATGGCCATAAAAAGATTTTGTTCTTTACACTTGTGGCCTGGGAAATATTTGTCATCACAGTTATAACAAAGTCCTTTGAGTTGGCGTATACCATTTCATCCCGGGTCAATTTTTGGATCTTTAGTGGAGTAGAGGGAGTAGTGGGATTTACTGGTTTAGGGTGAGGGATGAAGGAGGGTTTGCGGTTTTGAGAAGATACAACCTGTTGTGCTTCTTTATCTCTTTTGGTGGCCTCCACCCAACTCTCAAGCTGAGCCATGAGGACATGGGCCCGAATTTCATCCTTGAGGCCGCTGATAAAACACTCTCGGAAAAAGGCATCAGACATGCCCTATGCTCTAAAAGCCAAGCGCTCAAAGGCAGCTATAAAGTCTTCCGTTGTTCCTAATTGTTTCATCTTTGTCAAACGGCCCAAATGGTTGGTGTCAGTGTCAAAGCGTTCATAAATCTCTGCCACAAATTGTGACCAAGCAATAAACCCTTGACGAGAATGTTTTCTCCATTGCCACCATTGCCAACATTCTTGATCTAGATGGAGAACACCATACCATAGTTTGGCCAAGTCATATGTAATGTTGTATAAAGAGAAGTAATGTTCCATTTGGGTTACCCAACTAGTGGGGTCCAAGCCATCAAATTTGGTCACATCCACCCGTGGAAGGCATAGGTCACGTTGAAAGTGATGGTTCTGCAAGGCATGGGAATGAGAGGAATGGTCACCTTCAGTATGTGCAGGTGAGGAAGAGGAAGGGTTATTTGTAGGGATATGCAGTTTGGTGTAGAGTGTCGAAAAGACTGATTCAAGCTGGGTGGTGAGGTCTTGTTTGATTTCTCCCATTGAGGATTGCATGGTTATATTGATGGCGGCAACATTGGCACTGAGTTGTTTCACTTCTTTTTGGGTCTCAATGAGACCAGATTGCAAGGTGTTGAAGCGATCTTCCAAGTCTTGGCTACAAGTATGGGCCATGAGGATGGGGAAACTGAAAAGAAGCGAGTGAGGTAAAAAATATATATATATTTCCAAAAAAATGATATGGATGAATGTGATAAGGCCGAAGAGATGAATCCAATGGAATAGGTCTGAAATAATGGTGAAAAAATTTCCAGACCTTTTTTTTTTTTAACGTCTGGTCTGAAGAATATTGTAGAGAGGAAATGCCCAAATGCTTAATCAGAAATAAATGTGTATTTACTTGGCAACCCGAACACAGTTGCACGGTAATAGATCTTGTTTGTTTTAATTTATTTATGTTTCTGTCCCCAAGGGTTAGGTATTCAAGGGTTCTACAAACAAGGGTTTTCCCTGTGCTATAGTTCTATGATATATGTGCGGGGTCCAACAGTAGTACTCGACCCAATATCTCAGGGCACTAACTAAGGAGGATAAATCATACCCTTAGTTGTACTACCCAACTACCCAGGTACTAGAGAGTATCTTCCCGAGTGTTGTTCTCGGTGACACTATAGCAGTCAGGCGACCGGTCGGTTTATCTAAAGAGGGCTTCAGGTAATCTAGGTCGATTCGTACATAGGTGTTGTCTGATGTGCTACCACTCGAAAGGGTACCAACAGGGGTTACAAGGGTGGCCAATAGATGTGCGCTTAAGTACCACTTGTATTTCCTATGTGTATGAATCCCTCAACCATGGGTTTATGCGCGTAATGACAGATCTTTATGGCTTAAAGACGTCGAAATACGTCTCTACCCTGAAAAAAAATTAACCCACACTTTCAGCCGAGGAAAATGCTCTGATACCACTTGTAATATACCATATACAAAATGTATGCAGAACAGAAATAAAATGCTAGTAATGGCAGAATAACAGCAATATAACCAGAACATTCATCACAATAACATTGAAATGATATAAGAATAACAATAGAAATAGCACTTTGAATCTGAAAGTAATATTCACGAGCCTCTTCGAGGGGGCAACCTCTAGTTGAGCAGATCTCTATTACAATAATATCTAAGCTAGGGTTCTCATACCCTCAAATCCTATTTATACTAAAAAGAAGCATCTAGAGGAAGATCCTTCTAGAAGCGGAATCTTTTATTAGGTCTTCTTACATCCGCCTTATTCTATTTTATTGAAAGGCCTTATTAATACTGACCTTTATTACATCCAAATATATTGTTCTACCTATGTGCGGGTTAGGACCCTAACAATATTGAGCAAAGGAACGTTTATGTCAACTTATGGAAGAAAATCAACAACAGTTTTGTGGAGATACATTGAAAAAATTTTGGCGTGAGAACCATAACGTTTAGTGGTATAGAGCATATTCTTACTACCCATCCCCTTCTACCCAAAAGGAAGTAATCTGGACATCTAGAATCGCACATGTAGGATGCATCCCGAAGGTTTTTGAATGTAAGGAGTTAGTCACTTAGTGTATCGAGATATATAGTCCAAGCCAGCGGATCATTCAATTGTGGTACCATTCCTCTGTATCTCCATCACCTCAGGTATTTCATAAGATGTTGAGACTTACCAAGCCAACACTTACCTTCAAGGGTGAATATTGCAGAGAATTCTTAAATAAGAATGACAATGGGTTAGACCTCTTACCTAAGTTCCTGGAGAACCCAGCGGTCATCCCTGAGGACATCACGAGATTACAAGTTGGCTCATTTAAAAATCCTTTGCGGGAAAATGCTTGGATTTTCACAAGGGTAATAGGACAAGAAGGTATAGCTATAATTTCCCACATGATTCTTTACATTTTATACTTCATGGTCAAGGACCAAGCCATCTTCGATTGGGGCAAGTTGATTTCCAATGAAATCTCTTCCCAACTATCACAATATAAAAAGGAGAAGAAATTATTATGTCCTCTTATTAGGTTTTCACGATAGCACATTGTTGTTAGTTTCTGAGATTATCTGTGTGTAAGAAAGGTAAATTGTGAATTCGACCCGGTAACCTTCTGGTATCAAACATTATGGAGGCACAAAGCCTCCTAGCATTTTTATGAATTTTTTAATGACTTTGTCTCAGTTTTTAAAGGTTTGTTGTTTGGAAAAGACACCCCCCGGATGTCTGACTAGGTGAATAAGTTCCTGGATAGGAAGGGGACACTAGAAAAAATGGAGAATTACAATGCCATAAGGATTTTCAATTCCAAGGAGAATCCTTCATTCCTTCCATGCCACATATCTGACAAAATGTTTGTTACTGAAGTAGCAAGGAAATACAATTATTGGTTGCATTTTTTCCATGAAAAGAGAAAAAAATAAATTCATACCTTTGCCTTGGAAATTTGGGGAGTTAATATTCAGAAATATGAACAAGATTGATGAATTTTCAAGCCACTTCCACAGCCTTAATCTAAGATATGATGAAAGGATAAAAGGGTTCGACCCTAGAGGAATTTTTGCAGAACATCTATTGGCAATTGGTTTCAACAATTATTTTATTAATATTATTCTAAATGAAGACGAAGATAATGTCTCAGGTACTCCTTCTTGTGACATTGGAGACCTGGAAACAATACTCAGCACCAATGAGTCATACAAACATAAAGTAAAAGGTCCTGGTGAGAAGAGTTCACAATCCCCAACAGTCACTCCAAAAAGTAAAACATCTCGAAGCAGTGTTCCAATGGCCCACCCAATTAAGAAAGTGACCCACATGTCTTCTGGCGAAGGAGGAGATAAGAACCCTCTTTCAAGAAAAATTGAAATCTCCCATAAAATCCCTTAAGGAAGAAAAGAAAAAATATTGTAAAAGAAGAGGAAGAACCTCGAGTCGGAAGCGACATCCACGGCCTCTCCCTCGAAGATATGGAACTCGAGATTGACATCAAAAAAGTGTTCCCCAACGTTGATCAACCAGAGGACATGGCTCACCAGAATCCTCTGATGGAAATAATTGAGAGCAAGACCTTCGATGAAGAAGAGTCTTTTGTATTTCAGAGAATTGTTTTTGACAGTGAATCCAAAATTTTAATTATTGAGAAAAGAAATGTAAAGAATAAAAAGGGGAAATCTCATTCATAGGTTAATCTACGGAACATGCGGCCTTCCCAAATTTCCCAAATTCACTGAGCAATTGGAGATGCTCTAGACGATTCTATTGGAGGCCTTGAAGTAGATAACACCAGTTTAAAGGAAAGATTCAAATAATTGGAATAAGCTTTAATGCCTCTCCTAGTACTTTCTAGTCCTTTAGCAATGATTGGATCTACCACACCTGCAGCTAAACTGAAAGGATCCTCAAGCCTACTCACATCAGCTAGGCGTTATGTGGAGAAGAACATTAAGAAAAGAATGGAACTCATTACAGAGGCTTGGGAGATCTCAAATAACATGGTTTCTTTTGGAATGAGGGCACATGCCTTCCATGAATATTTATAGGTAGATTTGAAAAATGAAGAAGGTTTTTACCTTGACGTGATCGTACCCTTCGGTTTTAAAGTTACCAATATGACAGAGTTGAGAAGAAGAGAGGAGGATCCCCCTTCTCCAAACAGGATAAAACAAATGAACAAATGCTAGAAGGAAAAGGTTAAAAACTTGAGTATCATTTTCCAAGCATTCAGCCAAGCCATAAGAAGGAGAGAATAATTATTCAAAAGGTTGACTAAGATAGACCTAGTCGGGAGCACCATTGAGGTGAAAGACCCCAAATTGATTCTCAACTCGTTGCTCCTAACCAAGAAAGACTTTTATGAACAAGTTGAGATCTTCAAAGGGTTATCATTTGAAAAATTCTATGGAATTCTTGAGTATAATGAAGATGACATAGATAACTGACTAGTAGATTATTCAATAAAAAATCAAGATATTGAAGAATCTTTGCATAATATTTCCATTGATCTAAGGGACTTGGAGGGAAATATTTTCAATATATAAATTCGGCATGAAATCAACGTGGCACCAATGAGAAGCTACATCGAAGAGTGGTTTAAAAAAGATATCGAAAAACTGACTGATGAAGGACAAAAGGAAGTTGAGACGGTTCTTGTAACTATCGATGAAAACAATAAAAGGGCATCAGCAAGCAAATGAACACAGGAGATACCATAAGGTCTTGTTGTATTTCTCTGCCCACTTTCTTCCTACTACAAAATTCATTATTATACATAATTTATTTATGGTCCACAGGAGCCCCAATCCCAGTCTTTATGACAAATGCATTTAAATTTCGGAGAATATGTAATAAACTATATATTTTTTAGAAATTTCAAGAGATCTATTTTGGGAACAATATCGACTATACTTTGTAACCCAATTTTTTGAATATAAAGTATCTGAGGTTGATCTATCGTTATCTTTATTTCAGTTGCCCATGTATCACTCAGTCAAATTTCTCTTATGAATGCAGATCGTTTTCTTTTATTGTTATGTGATCAGAAATCTTTAGCCCAACTATGATGGATGTGACGAAATTTTTCTTATTTACTTTAAATGTGTGAATGTGTGTGGTTCCTAGTCCATTCTTAGGAACTTTCTTTAAAAGAAAAAAAGAAAAAAAAACATTTTTCGTTTTTGCATCTTACTTTTTATTTGATTACCATGAGGGACTTCTGTAAAAGTCCCACATTCTGAAGACCTAGAGTCCCATGAAAATAATAACAGAGGAGTACCACCTCTATAAAAACATAAGGGGATTTGTATCCTCGTGAGGTTGTCATTTCTGTCCTAACAGATTCAAACGTCAACATTTTTGGCGACCATACTTGGGACATGAACTAAAAATTTGAAACCTAGCCCAACGTTTGTGAAAGAATATATGACTTTACACCAGGGTAATCAACCCCATTTGGAAATTGGATTGAATAATCAACGAAGCATTTTACACTAGTTGTACAATATGGTAATAAAAACATCCCAAACTAGAGAAGAGTTAGAAGGATCCTGGCAGATCTTAGTCCAAAAAGAAGAAAGATAAATCCTCCAAAGATAGAGGAGAGAAGAACGACAAGATCGAAGAAATCAAAGGCTATATATACCAACACAAGAACAAGGTCAATATTGAAGTTGGATGAATACAAGGGACCCATTACCAGAAGTAAAAGTAAACAAATCTATATTCTTAGAAGTGAAAATTCTATCCCTGAAGTATCCCCAAACATGGAAGCGAGAGACGAATAGCCCTGAGACGAGCATCATGAGGAGAGACAAGGAGGTGGAAGAGACACTGCAAGAAATCAAGGAATCCTAGGGTTTGGAAATAGAAGGAGGGTAAGAGATTCCCCTCTTAATATCATAGGTGAGCAACATGAGCTCCCTGTTCTCCACAAGGGCACCCTAAAGGAATTTTCTGCTAATAGAACAATCGATGCAAAGAGGCATATGCACTTATTTCTTGATGTTTTTTACTTTCAACGTGTTGAATATGATGACATCATGGCAAGGTTGTTTCTGCAAACCTTATTAGAAAGAGCTTATGAATGGTATACCACCTTTCCCAACAAATCCATTCGCTCATTTAACGACCTCGAAGCTATGTTCCTAACTATGTTTTCCCCTCCAATTTCTTACCATACCCTCCTCACTGACTTCACCCAGATTGGGTTGAGGAAGAACAAAAGGATACGAGATTTTAATCTTAGGTTCAATAAGACCTTGAGTAGAATTTCAGAAGACAAAACACCAAATGACCCAGTCATTCTCAGTTGTTATAAGAATGCAATTCCCCCAAATGTAAAATATGCCATAAGAACATCCCAAATGGATACTTTGTAGGAGTCAATTACTAAAGCCACTGAGATGGAATAAATTATGATTGAAACGGGTGTTGACCCCGACATTATGATGGGAAGAGTACAAAGGCAGATGGGGGGATTAAATATTGATAATCAAGGAGCTTCCATCTCAAGAAAGAACGAAGAATTCAAACCTCGAGTGGCTTAGAATCAAACGACGAGAGGAGGATTTTTCAAGGGGACCATACCTAATGTAAAGGTTGAGCCTGTGGCAGTGCAGGAAACTAAGTAAAGAATTGAAATCGCACAGATGAATAGAACCATCAAACAAATAAATAACGAGATAACCAGACTGAGAAGGGGAGATAATTACATTCCAAACCCAAGAATGCCAATCCCCGAGAAAAGGAGGAACCCTCCCCCCGATAATAGAGCGAGGTTTGAGAATACTGATGACCCACAAATACCAAGGGTTCCTAGACAACCTACTCCAAATGCGGTTGTTATGGATGATGTCTATGACGAGCAATTAATTGAGCAAGAAAATTATTACATACCTGATGAAAGATCTAAAACTATGAAAATGGATGGATGTGAGACGTCCATGTATATATTTGGATAGGGAGAAAATGATCCCAACTCACAAGAAAACATCACCCAGAAAAGAGGATTTGTAAATAGACCCAAGAATCAAGGTGACTATGAAAAGGAAAAAGAAAAATAAAAAAACAAATGAAAAAGTGTTGAATGAGAAAGTGACGGATGGAAATGGAACCAAAAGGCAACATCTGGCGTCAACCTTCACTCAAATGACGTACAATGTCATGGAGGACCTAATTAAATTGAGGATAACATTCCCCTTTACGAAAGTGGTGAAGATTCCCCAGCAAAGACAGAATATTTTGAAGTTATTGGATGATCCATCTGAAAGAGATGAAGTTGTTGTTAGCAGTCCAAGACAAAGCCAGAGCCTGATAACTGCCAAGATGAGAGTTAAAATTCTTCCCTTCTATATCTCGACTGAAAATCATGATGTTGCATTACATAATTGTTTAGTTGACACTGGTGCGAAAAATAATATAATTCCACTTTCCATCATGGAGGCATTGGGCGTGAGTTTCACTAAGTATTATGAAACCGATGAAAGCATATATGTGATTGATTCTAGAAAAGTTCCAGCGTATGGAGAAATCAAGGATTTTTATGCTTGGATTATAACAGCCCCCCATATTATTACAGTTTTCAATATTATTGTGGTATACCTTCCTCCAGCATATGGAGTTTTGTTGGGAAGAGACTGGACATCCATGATCAGTGGATATATAATGAATGATGGAAGGTGTATGATACTACTAGGCAAAGAGGGAGCGATGATTAAAGTACCTCATGAACCTAGAAAACCCTTCTCTTGCAAGAAGAGGGACAATGAATTGATGGAAGATTATATAGATGTCGGGATTGGAAACTATGTTATCCTATACATGGAGCACAATGAAAGCCTAGAGAAATTTCAAGGCGTGGGGAACCAAGATTGTTTTTTTGAAGGCTACTAGAGGATGTCATTTAATGGAGCATGTTCTAAATCTAGGAATGGAGTTGGAATTGTTCTTTTGAGTCCAAATAATACTATGCATCCCCATGTTGTACGACTGGATTTTTCATGCACAAATAACGAGGTAGAATATGAAGCTTTGATCCAGGAAATGATCCTTACATAAGAAATGAAAATAGAACATCTTGTTGTAACTGGAGAATCAGATTTGGTCATCTATTAGGTTACCCAGAGGTATAAAATCAAAAAGGAAAGACTTAAGTTGTATTTCAAAAGAGTTAATGATTTGATGGAATCTTTCAATTCCTTCAACATTTCTTTCATTCCAAGAGGCAGGAATCACAAGACCGATTCACTAGCCTTGGCGGCCTCGTTATCAAATTTAGACGATGTCCAAATTGTTGGGTATGTGTTATATTCTTTGCACGAGTAGTAGTAGCCGGGAGCGCAGGGGGGTTAGAGGGGGGGCCTCTAGGCCCCCCCTCGGGGGGTGCAGGGGGGCGGAGCCCCCCGCGTGGGGGTTTGGGGGCAACACCCCCGAAAAAAAAAAATTTGGGGGATGACATATTTCCACCAGGACGACATATTTCCGGGACCACATGATATTAGGTGGTTTTTTGACACATGGTTTTTTGTCGATGGTTTTCTATTTCCGGTTAAGGAATTAGGGTTTTGGACTAATCCAGGTCATTGGGTTAGGGTTTTG
>JZKD02S0339306.1:181859-195108 GCA_000966675.3 Picea glauca | reverse complement strand
AAGCACTTTTACTTCTTTGACCTTGGGGGCTTCAAGCCTTCATATGGGGGTCCTCCAACTTCATAAAACCATAACTCTCAAACCATGAGGAGTTATGTGACATTCCACATACCACCGGAAATGGAATGTCAAGCACTATCCATCTAGGATATTTTCACCAACAACTTCATTGATCTTTCATCTCATTATTCCACATGCAAGCATGGGTCCTCCAAGCATTCTTCTAGGATAACCCAATCCGTAAAGCGTCTTCCCGTGAGGGCTTTTACCATAAGGGGACCACTTTGGAGTTCATCCATTTGTGCACCTTATCAACCATGATAAGATAATAATGATTCATCTTTGCATCAATTCACCACTACATCATATATATCAACTATGCATCATGTATCAATGACAACTCACTGATCCATCTTCATCAATGCATCATAGCAATGATTCATCTTTATCAATTGGTTTCCACTTGGACATATACCATTCTCATCAAGGGCATCATATCAATCAATTACTTGACATCAATCAATGACATCAATCAAACCAAACCATTTACATCAATGACATATGATCCAACAATCTCCCAAATAATCAAACCATTGGCATCAATGACAATATGATCCAACAAAGAATCCCCTAGTTGGTTACAAGTCTTTAATCAAAGGGTAAAGTGGTTGTAACAAGAAAGTCAAGAATACCCTAATTTAAGGAAATAGGTACCCAGAAAAATTATGAATACACCTCAAGGAGTCATTCACAAATACATTCACTCACTCTTTTTATTGAAAACATTCTAGTGAACTAGTGATCTATTGGCAAGTTTTACGACGGTGAAATCTGTTGGATTACTGAGAGGGGGGGTGAATTAGTAATAGCGTAATTATAATCCTTCTTCTTCAAATTTTATATCAATGTAGAATTATTATCCAATAATGAGCAATAAGAAATAAAAAATCACACACATACATAGTACACCAGTGTTTTACGTGGAAACCCAAATCGTGACAAAACCACAGAAATCTTTTTCTTATATGTCTTGAAGAATTACATTCATTGGAAGCACCAAATTCCTTTGTTTTCTAGCTACAACTGGAAGGAGGCTCCAACCCCCTAGTTTATCAGGCTAAAACCTGAGGGAAGCTTCAACTCCCCAATTCTCTGGCTAACACCAGAAGGAGGCTACAACCCCCTATGTTCTCTGGCTACAACTAGAAGGTGGCTACAACCACTTGTCCTTTCCCCATCCTGCCACCCTGAAGTAGAAGTAGAATGATGGAACCACTGTCACACTATCACTATGAGATATACCGTTGTAAACTTCACTTTATTGTTTACCTTTTAAAATCTCTTAAACCACTTTGACTACTTTGACCTTTTGGGGCTTCTAGATGACATATGAGGGTCCCCCAACTTCGTAAGGCCATAACTCTCAAACCGTGAGGATTTATGTGACATTCCACAAACCACCAAAAACGGAATGACATGTAATATCCATATATAATAGTATTACCTTCAAATATAGCAAAAATCATACCATTATACATCAAACAAACTTGGGTCCATTACCCAAACTTGGGTTCTCCAACTTCACATGGTCATAATTCTCTAACCGTGAGGATTTATGTGAGGTTATACACACCACCAGAAATGTCATAACAAGCACTATCCATCGAGGATAGTTTCCTTGACAAATTCATTGTCCTTCATCTCATTATTCCACAATTAAGCATGGGTTCTCTTACTCCACAAAGTGTCTTCCCATGAGGGATTTCACCATAAGGGGACCACTTTGGAGTTCATCCATATTTACTTCTTATCAACCATGACAAAATAATAATGATTCATATTTACATCAAACAATCTTGGGTCCATTACCCAAACCTTTGTGCTATGGGGCTTTCTTCAAGGGTTGACATCAATGACAACCAACCTTAATAAACAAAATCTAAAGGAGTGACAAGAGAGAAGTACAGGATTTTTGGGGTTACAGAGGAGACTGAATTTTTCCAAGGAAACCCTATTTTAGTTTACCCTCGCAAGTCAGACTATTAGTTTCATTCGAGGCACCCCCGTGGGTTGCATAGGGATCGTCACTCGAGGCCCCGCCAGACAATAGATCTTGGTCTCTCAAGGACAAGAAATATCTGAGGACAACTATCTTTAGTTTGCAACAAGGTTTGAAGGTACAACAGGTCTGTGACATAGTTTGAGATGGTATGCTACAGGTTTCATGAGTAAATTTATGTTTTACATGTGTTTTTTTGAGGCGTGATTCATGTATGGTATGACATATGCTTAAGGAATATATTGGAAGTATGTTGGACATAGGGTTGTTATGGTTGAGGAGATATATGCTTGAGACATATTCTTGGTATTTGGTTTATGGATGTTATGGTTCTTTATTAGAGGCACATCTTGGTGATATTGGCTTGAGGTACTTTCTTTGTATGTCATTGATAGTACATGGTACATGATTTGATTATGGCATGGTTTATACATTGATGCATATGTTGGTACACAGTTGATGGATGATATGGTTCAAGTTTTGGTATAACACAGGTTGATGGTACAGGTTACAGTTTGATGGTACAGTGACAGTTAGAGGTTGATGATATAGTGAAAGTGACAAGTTGATGTGACAAGTTAGAGGTTGATGTGACAGTGACAGTCGCAGTGATTGTGGTAGTGACAGTTGGTCTACATTTATATTTCAGGGTGATAGGATGGGGAAAGGAAAGGGGGTCGTATCCTCCTTCTGGTTGGTGTTGAAGAACACAGGAAGTTGGAGCTTCCTTCAGGTTGGATCCTGAGAATCAGGGGGTTTTAGCCTCCTTTTGGTTGGAGCCAGAGAGTTCAAGGAGTTGTAGCTTCCTTCAGGTTGGAGTGTGTAAATAGGGGGTTGTGGCCTCCTTCCAGATGTAGCTGGAGAATTGGGAAGTTGGTTCTTCCAATGAATTTATATATATATATATATATATATATATATATATATATATATAAGAAAATCATTTTGTGGTTTTCTCCCATTTGGGTTTCCACGTAAATTTTGGTGTACTGTGTTTTTGTGGATGTCTATTATGCTATGTTGATTTATATTGATCATGATATATTGATGATATAATATTGATGATGTTAATGAGTACATATTATGGTTAAAAATTGATAATAAAGTGCGCATATTGATTCACCCCCCCTCTTAGTATTCCAACCATTGGTATCAAAGCAAGTCTTTCAAGAAACAGTTTAACCATTGGAAGGATATCATCGAATACACTAAGATTGGAGCACTACGGTTTGATGGACAGGACTATACCTTTTGGAGTAAAATGATGCAAACATTTTTACAGGCACAGGGATTTGATGTTTGGCAGTCACTAGTAGATGGATATGTAGCACCAACCACTCCCCCAACTGATAAATATAGAAAGAAACTCAGTGAAAACAAATCAAAGGCTAAAGGCACCATTCTAAGTAGTCTAGATGATTTAATATTTGTCAAAGTTATTCATTGCAAGATCGCAAAGGATATCTGGGATAAACTTCAAAATATTTACAAAGGAGATACCAAAGTCAAGGGAGATAAGCTTTAAACCCTTAGAGATAAGTTTGAGAAACTAAAGATGAAGGAAGATGAAGAAATCACATCCTACTTTATGTGAGTTGACGAAACAGTGAATACTATTAGAGGGTTGGGAGAAGAATTTGACGAGTCAGTGGTCGTACAAAAGGTTCTAAGATATATACCTATGAGATTTGATCTGAAGATATCAGCCCTGGAAGAAAGAACAGATATTGACAGTTTGAGCATGGATGAGCTACATGGAATATTGATAGCTTATGAAATGAGCATAGAATAAGAGAACCTATTCATGAAGGAATCAACATCCAAAGAATTCAATAGGAAAAATAAACAAAACAAGAAAAAGTCAAAACTAGATTGCAGTTGTAGCGATGATTCAGAGGAAGATGAAGAAGTGGAAAATTTTGTTAGGAAGTTAAAAAGACGAATTGACAAATAAAAAGTTATGCTTCCATTGAAATGTTTTAATTGTGATGGTATTGGTCACTTTTCTTCTAAATGTCCTTATTCTAAGAAGAAAGGTAGCGATGAAGAAGAATATCCTAAGAAGAAAAAGAAAAATCAAAAGGGAGACAAGAGAAAGAACAAAAAGAAATTCTTCAAGAAATGTTTCTACTCAAAGGAAGACAACTCTTCATCACATGAGGATGATGATAGTGACAGTGATTTAGAAAGAGTACTCTTCGTGGAAGTAGAAGATGATGATGAAGATTTCAAATATTTTAAATAAGAAGGTGAAGTCAATCTCATAGAAGAATTAATCAGTGCCTTAGATGAACTAGGGATAGAAAGAAATAAAATCAAGTCACTCAAGGAAGATTTAAAGAAGGAAGGATCTCAAAATTCCAACTCAGAATAAATCGAGCAGATAATCACGAAGTTAAAGATCTAGGTAGAAGAAGACAAAAGGATTGAAGAAACACTCAGAAAACAATTAGAAGATAAAGAGAAGATGATTGCAATCTTGGAAGCAGAAATAGTTACCCAAAGAAAAGATATTCAGAAGAAAGATATGCAACAAAATAGCACCAAAATATTAGATGATATCATCAATAGTAAAATGCCATACTATGGAAGGTCTGGGTTAGGATACAACCAGATGCAGACTGAGAAAGGCTCAAGCTCCAAGACAACAGAACAGGAAGAAAAACAAAGAAACTATGCAGAAATAGTCATAGGTACTAAAGAATAAAATCACAAAGGAACTAGAACACCTAGTAGATTCATAACGCAGAACCAGCAATCAGCAACATATCAAGAAGAAGTATTTATAAGCGAAACATCATTCAGAAGATCCACTACATCCATGTATCATACTATTTTTCTTGGTTTATGTTATTCATGTAACAATTTTGGTCACAAAGATACAAACTATAGATCCTATGCCAATAATATAAGAAACTATGAAGGCTATTTAAACAACAGTTATCCTTGAAAGTCACATGAAGCACATAACAGAAATCACAACAGTTTTGGTTCACTAAGTAATGAAATAGAGTGCTACAAGTGCAACAATTTTGGACACATGGCCAGAGATTGTAGATTGATTGTTCCTCCAAAGGAACCAAATCAAAATATCAAAAATCATAAGTATGAACAAGAAAGGATATGGAGAAGAAAGCATGATCAATACAACATTGAAGAATGATCAATTTCTCTACAAGCGCAACACAAGAAAAGTGGGTGGCATGTTGACAGTGGTTGTTCGAAGCATATGTGATCTGGATTTTATGAGAAGAATGAAATGAATACAGAATATTAACATATGTTTAACACAGAATAAAAGAGATACAATAAAACTGGCTTTCTATTCAATAATGAAATAAGTTGAAACTGTAAAATGCAGCGGAAACAAGCTTGTTGGAAAGGTGGCGGCTTATCTTTGAGAAGAGATGTGACGGTTGCGCTCATTCCCAAGAAGATTATTACAATGAGGCTCTAAAGGACTTTTTACCATAAGCAGGAATTCCAAAAATTCTAGACATCCAAAAACCTAACCCTAGGAGATGAAGCGCCAAAAGTCATGTGGGCCCTGTCTGGGTAAGTTAGTACATCAAATTCACAGGGTCGTAACTTTTGCATACGATCTTCGTTTTAGGTGTATGATATCCCATTGGAAATGTATCATTGAGGAGATTCATTTTAGGTACAATAGAGAAGGAAATTCTATATTAAAAACTTGTTTTACCCCCCCCCCAAAAAAAAACATCGTTTAGGGCCTCAAAACGGCTCCGGAAGTGAAAACTACTAAGAATAGTAAATTACCAAAATTGCCAGAAAATTGTTTTGACCCAGTTGGGAAAGGTGGGTGGCCACCGATATAAACTATATCAATCCTCCCTCCTTAGGAAGCAATGGTATCCATTTCATTGAGGTCCCCCATCAGATGAGGAAATTTCTGTTGAATTTGGCCCCGGGTGAGCCACTTGCCTTGGTGCAGGACTTGCCCTGCTTTGACGACTCGATAAAGTTGGATCCTTTGTTGTCAAGTGCCCTTGATATGTGTGTCAACAATCTAATCATTGGATGCATGTTGTATGCAGTTGGGTTTGAGATCTGTTGGTGTCAGTTGTTCTACTACTTCTTATGTGTCCAATAATGGTGGGAAATAAGGGAGAAGGAGATCCACGTTGAACACTGGGTGCAGGCCAAGGAAAGGAGGAATGTTGAGCTCAAAATAATTATCCCCCATGGCCTTGGTGATGGTGTATGACCCATAATGGAGTGGTCGAAGCTTCCTATGAGGTCATGTAAAGCGTTCTTTCTGCAAGTGCAACCAAACTTTGTCGCCCACCTGAAACTTATGTGGCACCCGATGTTGATCATGGCATTGTTTGTACTTTTCATTGGACTTTTGTAGTATATCTTGAACCTGTTGGTGGATGTGTTGGATCTTCTCAATGAATCGGGTGGCTTTTTCAGCTTCAGTTGGAGCAAGATATGAGTCGGTTGAGGTGACCGCAAGGGGAAGTGCAACGTCTATGGGACCCGATGGTTGGAATCCCAACCCCACCTGAAAGGGGTTGTGGTCGGTTGAGCTATGCAGGGCTCAGTTTTAGCTATGTTGGACATAGTGAAGGCTCTCATCCCATGTGCGAGGGTTCTTTGAATTATACATGTGAAGGATATGCACAATCATTCGATGTATGACCCCGGTTTGGCCATCTGTCCAGGGGTGGAAGGTTGTGGATTTGGTGAGCTTGGTGTCCAACAGTGACCAGAGAATCAACCAGAATGTCCTGAGAAATTGACTATCCCGATCTGAGACAATGGTTTGTGGGAGTCCAAAATGTACCCAGACTCATTCAAAGAAGAGATTAGCAGTGGCCTCTATTGTGATGCTATTCTTACAGGCAACCAAAATCACCATCTTAGAAAAGCAATCAACAACCACAAAAACACAGTCATTTCCCCGCTTGGTGGATGGGAGGCCCGACATGTAGTCCATTGAGATGGATTCACATGGCCTATCAGGAGTAGGAAGAGGGGTGTACAGGCCCTATTTCTTAGTGGTCAGCTTGGCAATAGCGCAGGTAGTGCAGGACTTGATATACTTGCTGACCTCTTGTTGAAGTTTTGGCTAGTAGAAATGTTTCTGTAGCATCACCATTGTCTTTTCGACGTTGAAGTGTCCTGCCACCCAATTGTAGTGGAATTCCTAGATCATATTCTCTCATTCACTTGATGGAACACAAGTATGGCCCAGATGACACAGCAACCCATCCTAAAGATGGAAATTATCAACAACTATGTTTTCACCCAACATTTGGTAGGTGGTGGCGAAGTCTCGGTCTATCTCATAGAGTTGGGGCCATCCAAAGGTCTCATGGTCATAAGAGTCTAGCACCGTGGTGAGTGTCGTGACTGGCGGTCTACTGAGGAAATCAGTGACGTGATTGGTGCTTCCTATTTTATACTTGATGTTGAGGTGGAATTGTTGTAAGTATGTGGACCACTTTTGATGGCAGTCATTCTACAATTTTCCTTGTGTCTGCATGAACTACAGTGGCTTATGATCAGTGTGGATGATTGTCTCCTTCCCAAGAATGTAATGTCTCCACTGGAAGAAAAATTGTACAATGGAGTACATTTCTTTGTCGTAAGTAGGGTACTTATGGATAGCATTGAATAGTGTCTCACAATGATAGGCCACGGGGTGGTCGTGCTAATTGACAACGGCTCCCACAGTATAGTCTGAAGCATCTGTCTTGATCTCAAAGGTATGTTGCAGGTTTGGTAGTGAAAGCATTAGGGATGAGCACAAGTGCTTCTTCAAATCATCGAACGCTTGATGTTGGGACCAGCCCCACACAAATTTTTCCTTGCCACCACCCATGGTTGTTTGGTTGAGGGCCCATGCAATATGGGAGAATCCCAACACGAACCTGTCATAGAAATTGGAAAGGCCTAAGAAGCTCCAAAGCTCAGTGAGTGTGGTTCGGGTTGGCCAGTCACAGATGACTTAGATCTTGGTTGGATCCACATGTACACCATGATGATCAATTATGTATCCCAGGAAATGGACCATGTCCATGACGAAGAAGCATTTTTCCAAGTTGGTGTATAGCTTATGTTGTCGCAGGGTGTGAAGAACCTGTTGAATATGCTACAAGTGTTCGACCCAAGTCTTGTTGTAGATGATAATTTCATCCAGATACACCACTATAAACTTATTGGTGAATGGTCACAGTATATCGTCCATCATCCTCATAAAATTGGTTGGAGCATTTGTCAAACCAAAGGGCATGACCAACCATTCAAAAAGGCCTTCCTTTGACTTGAAGGTGGTCTTCCATACATTTGTCTGTTCTATCGGGACCTGATGGTATCCAGACTTAATATCAATCTTACTGAAGTATTTGGCCCCCGTGAGTTGATCAAGGAGGTTGTCAATTCAGGGAATTGGGTATCGTTTCTGACTGTGATTTTATTCAGAGCCCAGTAATCAATGCAGAGTCGCCAGGTTCCATCTTTCTTCTGTACCAACATGATTGGGCTCCCACAAGGTGATGAGTTGGGATGGATGTGCCCCTTGAGGAGCAGTTCTTGGATTTGTCGCTTGATCTCCTCATTCTCTAACAGAAAGCACCGATAGACTGGCCCATTGGGTAGTGGTGCGTCGAGGGTCAAATCGATGGGGTGTTTGACCTGGCAATGCAAAGGTACCCCGATAGGTGAGGAGAATATATATGAGTATTCTTCCATGACCTTATCTACTTGCTTCTGTTGTGTGGAGAGGTCGGCCACAGAGACCCTGGATCTGGCTATGATCTTTTGCTTATTCTGAGAGTGAATCATGAAGAAGACAAACTTCCTCGTCTGAGAGATGACCTTCCTACATTGCTTAGCAGAGATCATGGAAATAGCACTGGATGGGACTGCCTCGAGTATCCTGTACAATTTCATGTTCAAAATAATAATAACACTACGAGGCCTAGACTCATATATAGCATGATGTTTCCATAAATAAGGTTGGCCCAAAAGAACATCAAAAACTTCAAGAGGATCAACATCACACAATACCTCTTCTTTGAAGGGCTTGATGTCATACGACAGTCGACACTGTTGGCTGATGCGAAGATCGCTTCCTTGGCGGAGCCATCCAATGGTGTAGGGTTGTGGGTGCGGCGTTGTCGGCAGGGCCAGCCGCTTGACAACCTCTACTGAGATGAGGTTCTTGTGGCTACTACTATCAACGATGAAGTGCAGTGGAGTGCCTTTTACCCACATCTATGAATGGAAGAGGCGCTCTCCTTCTTTTGGCTCGTCTAGTTCACCAGGCTAGAGCTTGGTGGTAGCAATGGTGGCACTGGGTTCCGCGTCAATGATCTGTCTTCCCCTTTATGGTTTTGGATCAATGTCATAATATGCATCTGATTCAAAGGCTTTCACTTCAGCCACCAGTGACTGCTTTGAGTGACAATCAGTAGTGTTATGCCAAGGGCTCTTATGGAAGTCTCACCACTTCCTGGTATCTTTCTTTGTCTTTATGGTGTCCTTCTTTGCTTGCGACTTGGACTGGTTGTCTTGATACTATCCATATTTTCTCTATCCTTTGGTCTGTGGGTTGGGGCTTCCCTTTCCTGGCTTTTTTTGTGAGGGGTTCCCAGGCCCAAATTGTCGTGTCTTTTGTTTGAGCTTTTGCTTGATTTTGACGCCATATCGGTAGGCCGCGCCCAAGGATGATATGTACATAAATTCCATTTTAGTCTGGATGTATCTATGCAAAGAACCATGATACTTGCGCACCAGATGTCTCTCTGAATCTTTGATACACATCTTCGTGTGTAAGGTATGGAAGATATTTGTGAAATCTGGCACTGCTTGGTCTCTTTCTTGCCGCAGTGTGGTCCATTTAGTATACAAGTCGTCATAACTTCTGACAGGGTAGTATTGTTCCTTAATAGCATCCTTGAAGGATTCCTAGGTGGTTGTGACTATAATTAATGAGGGTTCCTCTGTTTCCTTTTGCTCACAGAAATTTTCCCACCAATCTTTGACATGGGGAATGGCTTTGAGGAACGCAAAAGTAATATTTTCTCTATTCAAAAAGTTATGGACAGAAAAATACCCTTCTAGCAGATTCAACCACTTGTCTACAGCATCTGCGTCTATTTGACCTTAAAATATAGGAATATCGAAGTTTATTTGTACCTTGAAGGAGGCAGTGCCTCCGCTCGAAGAAGATGTGTCACTTGTTGGTAGTCGTCGAAGGATTTGCGCGAAACTATCCATCATCTCGTTTCTCTGTTGCATGAGGGCTTCATCAATCAATAATTTGAAAGGATCTCATGTACCGTCATATTTCTTTTCTCCTTCCATGAGAGGTCACTTGGGTGTGCAAGAGCTTTTTTCCTCAAGAGAAACAAGCTCAAGACCCAACTCTTTGTATTCTAACCTCGTTGGGGACATGCATTAAGACGACAAGGAGAAGACCGCTCTAATACCACTGATCTGAATTTTATGAGAAAAACTAAATGAATACATATTATTAACGAGTTCTTCACATAGAATAACAGAGATACAATAAAACTGGCTCTCTATTCAATAATGAAATAAGCTGAAACTGTAAAATGCAGGGGAAACAAGCTTACTGGAATGGTGGTGGCTTATCTCTGAGAAGAGATGTGACGGTTGCACTCATTCACAAGAATATGATTACAATGAGGCTCTGAAGGCCTTTTTACCAGGAATGCAAAAAACCCTAGACATCTAAAAACCTAACCCTAGGAGATGAAGAGCCAAATGTCATGTGGGCCCCGTTTGGGTAAGTTAGTACATCAACTTCTCAGGGTCGTAACTTTTGCATACGATCTCCGTTTTAGGCGTATGATAGCCCATTGGAAAAGTATCGTCAAGGATATTCATTTTAGGTGAAATATAGAAGAAACTTTCATATTGAAAACATGTTTTCCCCAAAAAAAAAACAGCGTTTAGGGCCTCAAAACGGCTCCAGAAGTGAAAACTGCTAAAAATAGTAAATTACCAAAATTGCCAGAAAACTGTTTTGAGCCAGTTGGAAAAGGTGGGTGGCCACCGATATCCACTGGGATCAATATGACAGGTGACAAGAACAAGTTTATGACTCTGAAGAAGGAACAATATGGATCAAATGATAACTCAACCAAAATAATAAGTAGAGGCATAGTCAAGCTTGGGAGAAAAGATGTGATCAAGGAAACAAACTTTTGTTTTACTCAGAAAAATGTGAGATAAGAAAAGAAGGATCAGGAAAACTGGTGGTTGCAGCCATAAGAACCCAAACAACATATATGTCATGAATGAGATTGGAAGGGGAAAATTTTGCTTAGGAAAGGAAAATGAAAGTAGTCTCTTGCACAAAAGGATGGGTCACATAAACTTTGATAACCTTTTCAAAATCAACAAAAAATAAGTAGTGAAAGAAATGCATGAGATCTCAAAGCCAACAAATACTCTATGTGAGCATTGTCTACAAGGAAAACAAGCCACGACCAAGTTCAAATCAAAAGAGTACTCCAGGACAAAACCATTGGAGATTGTACACACTGATCTATGTGGACCTACAAGAACAAAGGGATTAAATGATGAACACTACTTTATGCTACTAGTTGATGACTACACAAGAATGACTGGAGTTTTCTTTATCAGGAAGAAGTCAGAGGCATTTGAACACTTCAAGATATACAAAGAGATGGTTGAAACCGAGATGGATTTTAAAATCAAGCGTTTGAGATCAGACAATGGAGGAGAGTTTACATCAAAGGAATTCACGGGTTTGTGTGGTGAACATGGAATACAGAGACAGTTCTCGATAGCCAGGACACCTCAACAAAATGGAGTGGTCGAAAGGAAGAACAAAATAGTACATGAAATGGACAGAACCATGTTGAAATATTCCAATTTGATGACATATTTTGGGCACAAGCAGTTCGTACAATAGTTCACATCCTAAATAGAGGAATGCTCAGAAGTAACAGTGATAAGACTCCCTACGATTTATGGAAAAGAAGACTGGAAAATGTAAATAATTTAAGAGTATTTGGAAGCGAATGTTATATCAAAAGAGAAGATGGAAAGCTTGGAAAATTTGACTCTCGAGTTGACAAAGGAATACTAGTTGGGTATTCAAGCAAAAGAAAAGCATATAAATGCTTCCGTCCAAGACTTAAAAGAATCGTGGAAAGCATCAATGTAACGACTGATGAGACAAATGTACAGAAAGACAAAGAAGGAAGCAAAGACTTAGAAGAGTAGGATGATGAGGAATATCTAAAAGAAGAAGAAGAATTAGAAGAAAAGAAGCAAGAAGCAGAACAATAGGAAGATGAGAAACATATACCTTCTAAGACACCTAGTCAACAAGTACAGAAAAATCACCCACCGGAACATATTATTGGGAATAAAAATGCAGGAGTTGAAACTCGAAGAAGAATAATTTCACTAGAACAAAAACACCTAACATTGTTATCTACAATTGAACCAAAGAGTTTTGAAGAGGCCAGCAAGGATGAACATTGCATCAAGGCTATTGTTATAGTCCAAAAATGTCGCATCTATGCATCTAAGACATTGGCCCATCCATTTGCATACTTTTCCAAACATATTGTTGAGGTTTCCTTCTAAAAAATAATTTTTTTGGATAGTGTATGTGCCCTGCTGCACTAATAGCCTGCATACACACACGTCCTACATGCTAGTTAGTCCGTGTACATACCCTTGATGCATGCAATATAGCCCACGTTTACCTCCAAAAGTTGCAAAAAATATAAAATTGCGTAAATTACGGCGGAGTTTATGGGCTATGGAGGGTTTCCTAACCATTTTACCCATTGTAGCCCGTCCCCAAACTAAATAACCATCTTTTTCTCATATAAAAAGAGGTCTTGGGGAGTCATTTAGTGATCCAGATTATTTTCGGCACGAAATGAGAGCGGAGATATAATAAAGAAATGTAAAGAGATATTGCAGATATTCAATAATATAATAGAAATGTATGAGAGACGCAACCATAAACACAGATATACAGTAATACACGATTTCTATTAATCAGAGAAATGTACAGAGACTGTAAAAATACTGAGTGAAAGACTCGCTAGAATGGTGGCAGCTTATCTCTGAGAAGAGATGTGACAGCTACTCGCATTCGCAAGAAGATGGTTACAATGAGGCTCTGGAGGCCTTTTTACAATGATC
>JZKD02S0339306.1:154411-180588 GCA_000966675.3 Picea glauca | reverse complement strand
TTTACAATAAACAGGAATGCCAAAAGTCCTAGGCATCCAAAAACCTAACCCTAGGAGATGAAGCGCCAAAAGTCATGTGGGCCCCGTTTGGGTAAGTGAGTACATCAACTTCCCGAGGTCATAACTTTTGCATACGTTCTATGTTTTAGGCATGTGATAGCTCGTTGAAAAGGTATCATTGAGGAGATTCATTTTGATGGCTCAATTATGTCTTCAGCTATCATTGAGAACCTCAATCTCAAAAAACCTTCATTTGGACCCTCAAAATGGCCCCGGAAGTTAAAACCTTCTAAAAATAGTAAATTGCCAAAATTGTCAGAAAGCCGTTTTGAACCATTTGGAAAAGGTGGGTGGCCACCGATATCCACCTGGATCATTTAGAGATACGAACAAGAGAATAAGAAAAATATGCCAAAATCCTTTCCTTCTCATTACCCAAGTTTTGCATCTTGCTCTGATTTTTAACCTCAGCTTTCCCCTCCTGTCATTCTCCCTATGAAACCCTTCTTTCTTTCGTTGATGGCATGTTGGTTGTGAGAATTTTATGTGGGATTGGTGCACTTGGAGCCACAATAGAGGAGCTCAGACTTGGTTCGTAGAGCGGTGTTCGCAAACAAAGGTTGTAACCTTTCATCTTGAATTTTAATAAAAGAGATTATCTTTGTCCCAAAACCCTATGTGTATATGTTCTTGTTAATTTGATCATTTATATCTATATTTAGACTTTTAAGTTATTACTAGAGATTGCATATGTTGTTGCATTGTATTCTTAACCGCTTGCAAGTTAGATTTGGGTGGAGATGTGTGATCTAAGAAGCAAAAACAAGTGGAAGAGGTCTACATCAATTGTAATGATTCAAGGTCCACTCATTAACCTTCTCTTCTATATTTCTCTTATCACTTAGTCTAGATTGTTTAGGGGTAGATTATAGATAAGTCAATCTTTTAAGGGAGTTATCGCTCTGCCTATTACTTAGACCCAGTTTAGGGGAAATTTTCCCATAACAGCTATGGATGAAGAATTTGATCAGATAGAGAAGAATGACACATGGGAAGTGGTTCCAAGACCGAAGAAAAAGAACATGATTGGTACAAAGTGGGTTTTTCGAAACAAATTGAATGAGGATGGATAGGTAACCAGAAACAAAGAAAGGTTAGTTTGCAAAGGATACACTCAAATTGAAGGTATATATTTTTAAGAGACCTTTTCTCCAGTTGCAAGGATGGAAGAAATCAAATTGATCTTAGCCTATGCATGTTCCAAAATAATCAAGGTGTATCAGATGGAAGTTAAGACATCATTTATTAATGGAGAATTAGAAGAAGAAGTCTACATCGAGCAGCAAGAAGGATTTGTACTATTAGAAAAGGAAGATTATGTTTGCAGGATGAAGAGAGCATTGTATGGACTCAAGGAGGCCCCTAGGGCATGGTATTAAAGACTAGACATGTATCTACAGTAGCAAGGATTCAGGAAGGGCAATGCCAAAAAAATATCTACATAAAAGTGGATCGAGACAGTATATTGATAATTGAAGTTTATGTAGATGAAATTATCTTTGAAAGTGATGATAATAGGTGTTACACATGAAATTTACACACCTAGGTACCTCGCCCTAAGTGTCATATAAGTGTCTCATACACCTTGACACCATGGAATAACCTATGTCACAATCCCTAGTTAATGTGAAGGAGGGATATATTACATGAAGGCCAAAATACCAAGTGCACATGAATTATTATTAATATTCATGAAAAAAGAAATTAATTAAGTGTGAGAATCCACCTCACATTTGGTTTCCTATTTTTTAGGGAAGGTGGAGTATCTCATGGATGGTTGAAATATTTCCTCCTTAAAATCCTTGAGAGATATTTTGATACGAATTATTTTCGGCACGAAATGAGAGTGGAGATATAACACAGAAATATTCAGATATATTGCAAGAGAGACAACAATATAACAGAGATATATCATAAATATAACAAGAGTCACAAATATACAGTAATATATGATTTCTATTAATGAAATAAATGTACAAAGACTGTAAAAATACAGAGTGAAAGACCCGCTAGAATGGTGGCATCTTATCTCTGAGAAGAGATGTGGCGACTACTCGCATTCGCAAGAAGATGATTGTTATAATGAGGCTCTAACGGCCTTTTTAACATAAGGAAAATCCAAAACCCTAACCCCGAAATATGAAAAGACAAAAGGTTTGTGGGCCCCGATGGGGGTAGTTGATACGTCAACTTCCCAAGGGCGTAACTTTTGCATACGATCTCTGTTTGGGGCGCTCGATACCTCATTAGAAAGATCTATCCGAGGAATACAACTTTGATGTGAGAAACATCGAAGGAAATCCCATGTTAATCCCCGTTTTCCCAAACAATGTCATTTAGGGCCTCAAAACGGCTCCGGAAGTTCAGGACCCGAAAAAACTGCTAAAAATAGTAAATTACCAAAATTGCCAGAAAATTGTTTTAAGCCAGTTGCAAAAGGTGGGTGGCCAACGATATCCACCTAAATCAATCCTCCCTCCTTAGTAATTAATGGTCTCCATTTTGTTGAGTGCCTAGGGGAGAGGGAAAAGCATTTGATGAATCTGCATCTTGATGAGTTGCTTGCCTTGTTGCAGAAGTTGCGTTGCTTAGCTTGTGGAAGGTTGTCATGAACCTTTTGCTAGTGGGGTTAAGTTTGTTCAACTAGTCGGGCTATCTGAGATGATTGTGTGTAGAAGGAATCTTTGTGTTTTGTTTCAATCTTTTCGACCTGCTTCTATTGGATAGAAGGTGCTTGGGCCGAGGCTATAGTGGTTGCAATATCCTTCTGTTCACCTTTTTAATAGATTGTGAAGAAGCTGAATTTTGTGGTATGATATACTACCTTGCGGAGCTGTTTAGGTGGGACAATAGTTGGGACTACCTATGGTATCCTATAGAGATGACCCCCAGAGTAACAATGACACTACAGGGTTGAGACTCATAGATAGCTTGGCGCTTCCACATATATGGTTGGCCCAAGAGAACATCACAGACATCCAATGGGAAAACATCACATAATACCTCATCCTTGAAGGGATGGATGTCGTATGACAATCGAAACTATTGGATAACATGAATATCTCGTCCCTGACGAAGCCACCCGATGTTGTATAGCTGCGGGTGTGGTGTTGTCGACAATCCCAATTGTTTGAAAACCTCTACTAAAATGAGGTTTTTCTGGATTCTTCTATCAACAATAAAATGCAGCGGGTTCCCCTTCACCCACATCTGTGAATGAAAAAGGTTATCCCCCTCTTTTGGATATGTTGGTTCTTCTGGTTGAATTGTTGTGGTCGTGACAATAGCAGTGGGGTCTGTGTCGATGATCTGTCTTTTACCAGTATTTTCATAATTAGATTCTGAATCAGGGTTCGGCTCCCTTTATTTGATCTCGTCCACCAATGATTGTTTTGAGCAACATTCATCGGTGTTGTGCCAGGGGATTTTGTGGAAATCACACCATTTTTTGGTGTCCTTCTTCATCTTCCCGTGACCCTTCTTTTCATGTGGCTTAGACTGGTTTTATGGAATTTGTTTGTTAGGGTCATCTTTATCATACTTTGGTTGTTGCGAATTTGCAAACCCGAACTCCCATTTATTCTGGTGCTTAATTTTTTGTTCGATTTTAACTGCATATCGATAAGCAGCACCAAGTGATGAGATGTCCCGAAAATCCATTTCAGTTTGGATGTATCTGTGTAGAGCCCCACGGTATTTCAAAACCAAATGTCATTCAGAGTCTTTGATACCCAGCTTGGTGTGCAAGGTATGGAAGGTATTGGTAAACTCTGGAATTGCTTGGCCCCTCTCTTGTCGCAGTGTGGTCCATCTCATGTGTTGGTCCTCATAGTTGCCAACAGGGTAATAATGTTCTTTTACCGCATCCACAAAAAAATCCCAAGTGGGCTCGGCCCCATATATTCCAGACCCTATGTGGAACTTTTCTCCTAGTAATTTTCCCACCAATGTTTGACATGGGGGAGAGATTTAAGGAGTGTGAAGGTGATCTTTTACCTGTCAGAAAAATTATGAACAGAGAAATAACCTTCTAACAAATTTAACCATTTGTCTAGGGAATCTGCATCTATCTGACCTTCAAATACGGGAATATAAAAATTAACCTGTACCTTGAAAGGAGAGGTTCTTCCAAAGCAGTTGTTTGATGAATATGTTTCTGTTGCTATCGGCAGGCATTGAAGGATGTGGTAAAAATTCTCCATCATTTTGTCCCTCTATCGTGTGAGAGCTTGCTCAAGCAACATATTGATAGAATCATCTGCTCCGTCATTTTTCTTTTCTTCCGCCATGGAGGGTTTTTTTAGCGTGCGAGAGAGATTATCTAAAAGAGAGACAAGATCGAGACCAAACTTTCTATACTCAGACCTCGTCGGGGACATGCACTGAAAAAAAAATGATCAAGAGCAACCTGCTCTGATACCACTGATCTGGATTATTTTCGGCACGAAATGAGAGCGGAGATATAACACAGAAATATTCATAGATATTGCAAGAGAGACAACAATATAACAGAGATATATCATAAATATAACAAGAGTCACATATATACAGTAATACATGATTTCTATTAATGAAATAAATGTACAGAGACTGTAAAAATACAAAGTGAAAGACTTGCTAAAATGGTGGCAGCCTATCTCTGAGAAGAGATGTGAAGGCTACTCACATTCGCAAGATGATGATTTTTACAATGAGTCTCTAAGGGCCTTTTTAACATAAGGAAAATCCAAAACCCTAACCCCGGAAGATGAAAATCCAAAAGGTTTGCGGGCCCCGATGGGGGTAGTTGTTACGTCAACTTCCTGGGGCGTAAATTTTGCATACAATCTCTGTTTGGGGTGCTCAATACCTCGTTAGAAATATATATCCCAGGAATACAACTTTGATGTGAGAAACATCGAAAGAAATTTCATGTTTCTCCTTGTTTTCCCAAAAAACGTCGTTTAGGGCCTCAAAACGGCTCTGGAAGTTCAGGACCCGAAAAACTGCTAAAAATAGTAAATTACCAAAATTGCCAGAAAATTGTTTTGAGACATTTGGAAAAGGTGGGTGGACACCGATATCCACCTGGATCATATTTTCTCCCTAAAATCCTTAAGAGATATTTTCTCCCTAAATATCTTTTAGATCCCTTTTTAGTGGATCTAATGAGTGATCCTCTCCATGGTGGTTAAGCCTCCAAATCCTATATAATGAGGGTTTTCCATGGAGATGGGGAAGGAATATTCAAGGTATCAAACCTATGGTATTGGGAGAAAGCTTTAGGATATCAAACCTATGATTTTGGGAGCTTGGTGCAAGGGTTGGACGAGGAGGACTTGGAGAGGTTGCGGTGACTTCATCTACGGTTTGTAAGTATCTCTTTTCTCATTAATAGATGCTTGGAATATTGCCTTCTAATCTGTGTATCTTTACATATGTTGTCTATTATAGATGAATTTGATTAGACTAATCTTATAGAGTAGAGTAGGAGTTGTTTGTCTTCTTTTTTTCCATTGCATTGCAGGTGTCGAACGGTGCCAAGGAGCTCGGGGATCAAGCTCAAATTGGAGCAGCAAGGACAAACACTAGAATAAGGTGCATCACACTTTCTTCCTTCTCCTTATCTTTCTGATTAGTTAATTAGATTCAAAGGGATATTAGTTTCCAATGTTATCATTTTTCTGTCTTGGTATAAGGGTCTAGAATCCAAGAGGAGATTCACCTGTCCGCAGGGGGATTTTCCTACAACAGAAATTGGCGACTCCACTGGGGATCGACATTGATTTGTATTTCCTTGGATTGTCCCTACCCTTTTCCCACCTTTTAGATCTTTTTTACTATTTTTTCATGATCCATTACCTTTCTCCCATCTTCACTAGCAATTTCACCAATTTCTGTGAATTCTAGGTGATTTTTTTTTTTTTTTTTTTGGCTCTTTTTTGAGTTTTTGGGAAGATCAACGCTCCCCTGTAGGCCATATCAAAGCGTTGATCTATAATCAGTGATCCCCTACATTTATTTACAGGTCGTTTTAGTGCTCTGTGCCCTTGAGTTAGGGAGCGTTGATCTCCTTTTTTGAGGTTTTCTGCTTTTTTCTCATCATATTTTTGCAGCCTGTTTTGTAGAGGTCCTTTCCAGGGTTTGCACTTTGGTTTGTGAAGTTGTTTGGGTTGATAGTTGATACTTATAAATTTTATTGTCTTGATTTTGGTTTGAAACATTTTCAAAAAATGTGAAATTTCCCTTTCTAGTTGCTTGTTTTGTCGGGACAATTTGAGTATTTTCTCTTTCTCCCTGTCTTTTCTTGATTTCTTCTCTTCATTTTCTTGTACTCATTGAATGTTTGTCAGTTGTTGAATCCTTGATTGAGTTCTTGTTAGAACAATTTTCTACTTGTTTTCTTTCAAACCTCACCACCTTGAGTGCACTTTGTTTGATTTTTTTTTCTTCGTAGTTCTTTGTCTCCAACTTAGATCTCTTTTATCTGAAAGTACAGAAGCAAAAAAGTTTGCATATCTCCTTGCATAGTTAATCAAACAAAGAAAGTTTACATTCATTAGGAATTTTTCTTTGGTTTATGATTGGAAAAAGAGCTAGTTTTGCATATGCATTTTAGTTTTTGGAAATGTTTTCTTGATAGTTTGGCATCACCTTGATATCATAATTGAAAGTTGCATTGTTTTGAGTGTTTGCTTGTGATTAAGAAGAATATAACTCTTATCCTTCCCGTACATAGAATTCATTGAAAGAAAGAATTGCATATCATTCTTTTGCATTCTATTGGAGTCGTGTGGCTTACACATCATCAGTTTCATCTCCGTAAACCCTTTGAGTTAAAATCCATTAAAATCAACCACGCGCTAATAAAATCAATTCAAATATTTGGTTTTTAGCACACCAACAGTAGCTTAGGATTAGAGTCTTTGGACTAGGTGAAGTGAGTAAATTTTCTAAGACTACTAAAGAGACTGTAGAACATTAAAGAGCGTTTAAATCCAACTTTCATATAAGCATAGTCGAGAACACCCTTTCACATAGGGGCTAAACACGAGGTCATGTGTGGAAGAGCAGCGGAGATTACCCCTTCAAAGCTTAACCAATCGTAGTGGAAATATTGTATATTGGGGGCTACTCTTGAGAAACCATTGGTTTCATTTGGTATCGATGCTTTGTGAACTATGAATCCGTTTGGGGTCCTCTAGATTCCTATCGATCCACTTGTCTTTAATTCTCTTGAAGCGCTTTATACTTTGATATCCTACCCATACGTTCGGTCTCGGCTGTCGACTGTACCCCCTCGGAGGCTGACTATGAGTTGGTAACATTAGTGGCCTTTCCTAGGTATCTACAGAGGTGACTGTGGGGGCATTCCCATGGTACCTAAGGCAGACGTCGTATCACAATCTCAGTACCCTTGGAGGGTGATCCCTTCAAAGCGAGGATTTCTTGCACCGAGAAGGGTTGTTACATGGATGTCGGGATAACTGCTTCTCACTTCTTCATTGGCGGCTTGATATTCCATCTTCGGAAGATCCTTAAAATCTGTTGTTGCTTGGTTGATTGATTTTAGTTTTCATAGGAGTGTGTTTCTTTGTTTTTCATAGTTGGCCTTAGGATTAGAATTTTTACAGTATATAAGGTATGGAACCTGACACTCAGGAACCACAACATAATCTTTCTTACGAAGAAGTGATCGTAGATCACACTTCTGAAACTAGGAGCATTGCTCCTAGAAGTGGCCATCACATTGAAGAATCAGTCCCAACCTTCATAGAAAGCTTGGAATCTTTTGGGAATCCTTTGTTTATTGATCCACTTTTCCAACCACTCTTTGATCCACCATCCACGAGATATGTTGATTCTTATTCTTCTTATCGCTTACCGCCCAATTCAACCATTACATCATCCTTTGGCATGAACCTACCAATTTTTGGTTTTCCTGAAGGACTGGAGAATTCATTTGTTTCCACAACTCTCGTAGTTGATGTTGTTGGTGCTTATTCTTTACCGAAAACATTAGTGACCGAGGTGACCCTGACTCAACCACTTACGAATTCATCTCCTCTTGCACCTGAGTCAGGTAATATTCCTACTTCATTTTTTCCACACATGCACACGCCAAGAGATTTACTTGGTCGTCCCATAGGTCAAATGGCCAGCATTCAATTTTTTCCCACAACCACAGTTACACAAGCTACTCAACCTCCATCTCACACATCACATATTAGTACTCCCTACATTGGAGGTCAATCATCAATGGGAGGTCAACCTTTAGTTGCAGGGAAACTTTTTATTGAGGGGAAACCTACATGGTTGCAACATCAACCGGCATGGGGGAAAACCACTCTTGCAAGTCCTTCTATCCCTACTACCGTTGGTCTGTATCTTGGACATCCATATCTAGGAGTTGTGAATCCTTTGTAAACTCAACCTAATCTGGCGGGCATTCCTCGGCAAGGAACTATGCCCTATCAATCTGTAAACTCCATGATTCAAATGTAACAGTCCCTTTCACTGCCATACCTAGGGGGACCAACAGTTCAACCAAAGTACGTAGGTGGTCCACCTGTTCAATCACAGTACATGGTTAAAATAACAGGACAACCACCTTACATAGGTGGACAACCTGGACAGCCACCTTATATGGGAGGACCATCTAGTTTTGTCACTTTGCCACAACCTAGATACAGTCCTACTGGTGTTCCTACGCAATATAGTTATCACCAGTATCAACAACCTAACAGACATATATCGTTCTTGGATACGTTAGATCTTCCAGATATGTCGCGTTTAACAAACAATCCCATCCTTCATGCCCCATTTTGGCCCACCATCCCTGCCAAATTATCATCCGACATTCGAAAGTTTTATGGAAAATTCGGGGAAGACCCTAACAATCATGTTATGAATTTCCATTTATGGTGTTCTTCCAAATCTTTGATGGACGATTCCATTCATCTTGGAATTTTTTAGAGAAAACTTACAGGTGCGGAAGCAAAATGGTACATTGAACTGCTGCGTAACTCTTTTGTCGACTTTAACTCTCTTGCCATGGATTTCCTGACACATTTTCAGTTTCCTATACGGTAAGAGACCAGTACAGAACTTTTGACCTCTCTCTGGAAATCCTCTTCCACCCACATCTCTGATCATATTCATGAGTCGAGACAACGGAGACGGTTGATTAAACCTCCAATTCCCGACCAAGTCCTCGTGGATTGGTTTACAAAGTCCCTCTTTCCTTCCATCGCCCACAATGTTGCTATGGGAAACTTAGTTACTAAGGAGTAGGATATCATCTGTGCACAGTATTTCGATTTGGTTTACTCCCATTCTGGTACACTTTATGATCTTATCCCTAATGTTCCTCGTCCATCAAACAATCTGTCAAGACCTGCTCTAGAATATAATTTCATTCCAAACACCACAACTACTTCTAATCCTGCTCAAACCTCTAAGGTGAATGTGGTCCAATCCTCTTCATCTCAGCAACCAAGAGGTAAGAAGAAAAAGGGAGAATCCAAGAAATCTTCTAACGAGCAAGATAATCCTAACTCTGTTGATACTCAACCGACGAGGAAACCTAAATTTTCTTGTATGATATGTGAGGAAGACCACTGCATGAAATAATATCCTCATCGTGAGATCGTCACTAAATATATGAAGGGTACCTCCCAACCAATTCATCAACAACACTCGGTTGCAAAAAACCATGTCCCTCTGCAAGGAGGCGATCCAAGTCATTCCCACCATGGGGATGCTTCCACAAGCGCCTCTCAGGTTTACATGTTTAAGACGGTTAATGTCACAACTCATGCAAATACCTATGACACTCCTCCAAGTGATAAGCCTAATGGGAAGGTTGTCGACCAGCCTTCTAACTCTACTCCTCCTCCATATTCCAATCCTCTTCAGATTGAGAAGCCAATTTCTGACGCAATGTTGCTCCCGCCCAAGAGTGTAATTCGAAAAGCGGTATTTAATCCAAATGCTCGTGCTTCCCAAAACTACAACACCATTGAATATTTCGCACAAGTGCCTTGCGCTATGTCAAGCATCGAAGTTCTACAACACTTTCCAAATCAATGTAGAACCCTGTTGTCAACCATTGGAGCAATGGATCCCAAGGAGTCGAACTTGATTACGTTTAATCTGGATTATTTTAAGGAGATAGTCTCCCATTTCTTAGCCTTCCAAAGTCAAGTTTTTATTAGTTAACACACCATCCATCGAATTGTTTTGGATGAGGGAGCCTCCACTTGTGTCAAGTCTTTGCCATGTTGGAGAGCCCTTGGTTCTCCTACCCTTATTTTGTCCCCAACCACCCTAAAAGCGTTTGATGGACATGGTTTCCAACCTCACGGACTTTTGAAATCTTTCACTGTGACTTTGAAGGGTAAGATTGTTCTGGTTGATATCAAAGTAGTTGACGCACCCCTGGATTATAATTTGCTACTTGGTCGTAGTTGGTTCTATGCAATTATTGTAGTCGCATATTTGGTGTTTTGTATCTTACGCTTTCCCCATCAAGGAAATATTATCACTATTGACCAAGTTGAGTATACAACTCCAGATCTCAACAATGTCGCAACAAATAATGTCCCTTTTCTAGGAAAAAATATTTTTGAGAGTCTAGGTGTAGGTCTTCTCAAGGATTCCTCGCTCATGGGGGTTTTTCCTTTGCCTTCTCCTCCCACCATGCAGGTTTCCACCTTAAACATGATTTCGACTCAGCCACGACAATCCTTCGATCCCTCTCTTTCGTTGGTAGTACCTAGTCTCAATGAGCATAGTTCATTATCTCTGTCAATCTCATTAAAAAATGAACCAGACCCCCCTCTGTTATAATCGATTCTCACTCTGGATCAAGTATTTGAACCTTCTTTTCCTTCGCCTATTGAAAATGTTTCCATTAGTAACCAGAAACCTAAATGAGGAAAGAAGAAGAGTCGATGGAGGAAACAATGCTTGGGGGGCAGATCTCCAGCCTCTGGACATCATGCTGAAGCAAAACTGCCCATTTTTTCCAAAGAAGTTGGGGGAAAACTACCTCCAGAGAGACACGCTGCTAGGAGTGATCTTTGTTTGAATGTCATCCCCATCGTACCATAGTAGTATTTTTCTAGAGCGAGCTTAGTCTTTGTTCTTTCTCGTGCTCATAAATACATGAGAATAAGTTATCAAGCTTAGTCTTTGTTCTTTCTCATGCTTGTAAATACATGAGAATGTAACCGAGTATACTTTCATCACTTTTTTGGACTCGTAAAGGTTATACCAAAAAAGAACCCACTGGAGTCTCCTTTAAGCTCTTTTCAGACTCTATAAACATGAAACATTTGTCGAGTGATCATGCTTCCTTTCACACTCGTTAAAAGGTTTGAAAGGTCGTCTTTCGAGTGGTAGTTTATCACTTTTTTGGCCTCGCGAGACTAAAATTATAAAAAAGGACAAACTTGGAGTCACCTTTAAGTTCTTTTCAGACTCTCTAAACATGAAAAACCATCAAGTTTTCCTTCTCTGGACTTGCTAAACTACACATTGAAGGACCCATGTGGGAATGAACCCTTACTTCTTCCAGTTCATTAAACAAAGGAAGAGGAACTTACCAAAGGTGAGTTATATCAAGCATGTGTTACCCTCCTCGAGCTTGTTAAATTAAAAAGAGGTACTCATCTATCTGGGTGGGGGAAAAATTGAAGGAAGTGGGTCAAGTTTTTGAGAATCCTTTATGGCAGCTTTTGTCGCCCTTGAACATGGCACATGTTTGTGTCCTTTCTTACAGTTGGGTAATCCACTTGTCTCTGAGTCATAGAAATTCCATGTGTTGCCATACTTTTTTGTCCAGTCAAAGAGTTCTCTTATTTTCATCACATTGCATTTTGGTACTCGTTGAGTCAATGCTCCCAAGTCAGTTGTTGTGCCTCATCATGTTCAAGGGAAGTTTCACTTCAAACCATCCATCTACAGTATTACCAGTTTCCATTTCCTTTGTCAATTCATACTCATTTGATTCACCATCCTACATCACTTTCCTATGTCAGTTTTTTGTCGATGATGGGGGATACATCAAGGCCCTCCTTCGACGAGTCTTTTCCTATCGACTTCAAAACATCATCTGGGAATTAGACTTAGAAACCAGTTAGTACCTTGGGACCTGCATGCCTCAATGGCAGGCCTCCTTGCTTCCGACAATGGGCCTCTTTGCTTCCGACAATGGGTTTACATCATTGACCTCTAATAGAATTATTCCATGAGTGTTCGACCTCAGCTCATTTATTCACATTTGCTAGAATGTACTAGGGTACCTTGGGAGTCATTGACATCATTGGTGATTTCCGTCACACTTGTTAACGGTTTACCTCAATGACTGGTAATCAAGTGGTTTGTACCATGTTCAACATCAAAACATCTATTCACATGGCTAGATTCGTACAACATCAGTATTGGGATGAAGACCCTGGGTTGAGATTTCACTTTGTTAAACTGCTTTGCCCAAGCTGTGAAGGAGATCATTTGAGCATGTTGATGTATAGGGTGTCACATAGATCCACATTGTATTGGTCTGTGGCTATGTTTTATCATCTCGTAGCTCCATTGTGTATTTTTTGTGGCTACGATCAGTTCATGTCATGGAGGTATGGATCCACATTGTATCTTTGGTGGCCATATCCTTAGTCAATATTTGTCATGGATCCGCAGTGTATTGGTCAGTGGACGAGCTATGAGTCATATCGTCTTTCGAGCATAGGTATGCCTGCCTCGAAAATGGAACATATATTAATATTGTTTGATGGTTGTTCATAGCTTCTTCCAAGTTCTCCAACTCCACACCCTTGCATTAAATATTTGTAAAGTGTTTTGGCCATCATTCTCTCTTTTGACCTCACACTTTAGGGGGCATTCTGTTGCACATGAAATTTGCACACCTAGGTACCTCGCCCTAAGTGTCATAAGTGTCATATAAGTGTCTCATACACCTTGACACCATGGAATAACCTACGTCACAATCCCTAGTTAATGTGGAGGAGGGATATATTACATGGAGGCCAAAATATCAAGTGCACATGAATTATTACTAATATTCATGAAAAAGAAATTAATTAAGTGTGAGAATCCACCTCACATTTGGTTTCCTATTTTTTAGGGAAGGTGGAGGATCTCATGGATGGTTGAAATATTTCTTCCTTAAAATCCATGAGAGATATTTCCTCCCTAAAATCCTTAAGAGATATTTTATCCCTAAATATCTTTCAGATCCCTTTTTAGTGGATCTGATGAGTGATCCTTTCCATGCTGGTTAAGCCTCCAAATCCTATATAATGAGGGCCTTCCATGGAGATGGGGAAGGCAGATTCGAGGTATCAAACCTATGGTCTTGGGAGAAAACTTTAGGATATCAAACCTATGATTTTTGGAGCTTTGTGCAAGGGTTGGACGAGGAGGACTTGGAGAGGTTTCAGTGACTTCATCTACGGTTTGTAAGTATCTCTTTTGAGATCTCATTAATATATGCTTGGCCTATTCCCTTCTAATCTATGTATCTTTATATATGTTGTCTATTATAGATGAATTTGATTAGAATAATCTTATAGAGTAGAGTAGGAGTTGTTTGTCTTCTTTTTTTCCATTGCATTGTAGGTGTCGAACAATGCCAGGAGCTCGGGGATCAAGCTCAAATTGGAGCAGCGAGGACAAACACCAGAATAAGGTGCATCACACTTTCTTCCTTCTCCTTCTCTTTTTGATTAGGTAATTAGATTCAAAGGGATATTAGTGTCCAATGTTAGCATATTTCTATCTTGGTATAGGCATCTAGAATCCAAGAGGAGATTCACCTGTCTGCGGGGGGGTTTTCCTACAACAATAGGATGAGTCATAAGTTTTCCAGAGATATGAAAAATGAGTTCAAAATGTCTTTTCTTGGTGAGTTGACCTTATTTTTAGGATTAGATATATGTCAACATGATAAAGGTTTATCATCTCTCATACCAAGTATATCAGAGAATTGTTAAAGAAGTTTGAAATGGAAGATTGCAAACCCGTGAGTACTCCTATGTAGATCAACTGCAAGTTAAGCAAGGATGATGATTCTAAGGATGCATATCAGAGACTCTACAGATTAATGATTGGAAGCTTACTCTATGTGACAGCGTCAAGACCAGATGTGATGCAAGCAGTTGGATAGGTTGTGAGATTTAAAGTAGCACCGAAAGAAACACATGTTATGGCAGTAAAGAGAATATTCAGATATCTCAAGGAAAAAAAGATTTTGGATTATGGTATCCAAAAGGGAATGATCTATCTTTGGTCGCCTACACATATGCAGATTGGGAAAACAACATTGACGATAGAAGAAGTACAAGTGGAGTAGATTTCTACTTGGGTGAGTGTCTGATATCATGGCATTAGTATCTTTGTCCACAACAGAAGCAGAATATATTGCAGCGGTAGCATGTTTCACTCAAGTGCTTTGGATGAAGCAGACCTTGCAATATATATAAGTGAAGTACGATGAGCCCATTTCAATAATATGTGACAACATCATCACTATCAGTATCTCAAAGAATTCAGTGATGCATTCCAAGATGAAACACATTCTGATCAAGTATCACTTTCTACGGGAACATGCTACAAAGAAGAACATCAATCTAGAATATATTTGGAAAAAAGAGTATATTGCATATATCTTCACCAAACCAAGAGAGACCTTTGAGTATCTTCAACAGAAAATTGAAGTTTCTTCCCCACAGTGATCCACACAGATTAGGACATAATAAGACATGGGGAGAGAAGTAAAGAAAATTTTGAATGGTTTTAATATACAACAGAGATTTACATGAGGAAGCACCATGAAGAGAAAGAAGCGGCTTGTAAATAAGGGGAGAAGCCCCAAGGATAAATACCATTTTCCATTGATGTCAAAGGGGGATAGAAAGAACAAATGCATGGAAGCAAAGAGAAAGAATAGATGAATGGAGACAGGGGAAGCAATGGTCACAAGGGTAGAAATGAGCACAGGGGGAGAAATGATCATAGGGGGAGAATGAGCATGAGCATGAGTGTTACCATGCCATCGGTGTTGCCATCAATTCCAAAGGGGGGTATTGTTGAATGATTGGTTTTCATTGATGCCCACCCTCAAAGAATTATGGAATCCCCATTGGTATGGTTATGGAACCCGTAGTTTATCAAGGGAAAGGGTCATGAAGGATGGTGTAAATGCAGGTAAATCACTTATGGATGGATATTCCTCATCATGTTGTTTACGGTGATAGGTGGTACGCCACATAGTTCCTCACGGTTGAGGAGTTATTGCCTTGTGAAGTTAGAAGCCCCGAAGAATGGTCAAGAAGCCCCTAGTTGGTTACAAGTCTTTAATGAAAGGGTAAAGTGGTTGTAACAAGAAAGTTAAGAACCCCCTAAGTTTAAGGAAAGAGGTACCTAGAAAAATTATAAGTACACCTCAAGGATTCATTCACAAGTACATTCACTCACTCTTTTTATTGAACATCTTCTAGTGAACTAGTGATCTAATGGCAAGTTTTGTGACAACAAAATCTAAGTTAGCAACAAGAGATAAGTATGGGAGTTTCAGGGTTGACGAGGAGAGTGACATTTTCTAAGGAAACCCTATTTTAGTTGAACCTCATGGGTTATACTACTAGTGTCCCGTGAGGCACCCCCACGGGTTGCATAGGGCTCGTCACGCAAGGCCCTGCTAAACAATAGGTCTTGGTCCCACGAGGACAAGACAGATATGAGGAGGACAACTAGGTTCAGGCTGCAACAAGATTTGAAGGTACAATAAGTCTGTGATACCATCTGAGATGGTATGCTATAGGTTTCATGAGTAAAGGTATGTTTTACATGTGTTTGTTTGAGGCTTGATTCGTGTATGGTATGGCATATGCTTAAGGCATATCTTTGAGCTCTCTTGGACATAGGGATATTATGGTTGAGTTGATATATGCTTGAGACATATTCTTGGTATTTGGTTTATGTATGTTATGGTTCTTTATTAGAGGCACATCTTGGTGATATTGGCTTGATGCACTTTCTTGGTATGTCATTGATGGTACAAGGTACATTGTACATGGTTTGATTATGGTATGGTTTATACATTGATGCATATGTTGGTACGTAGTTGATGGATGATATGGTTCAGGTTTTGGTATAGCACAGGTTGATGGTATAGGTTACAGTTTGATGGTACAATGATAGTTACATGTTGATGATCAGTGACAGTGACAGGTTGGATACAGTGACAGTTTGATGTGACAGGTTATAGGTTGATGTGATAGTGACAATAGCAGTGATTATGGTAGTGACAGTTGTTCCACATTTATATTTCAGGGAGGCAGGACATGGAAAGGAAAGGGGGTCATAGCCTCCTTCTGGTTGGTGTCAGAGAACACAGGAAGTTGGAGCTTCCTTCAAGTTGGAGCCTGAGAATCAGGGGGTTGTAGCCTCCTTCTGGTTGGAGCCAAAGAATTCAGGGAGTTGTAGCTTCCTTCAGGTTGGAGCCTGTAAATAGGGGGTCGTAGCTTCCTTCCAGTTGCAGCTGGAGAATTGGGAAGTTGGTGCTTCCAATGAATGCACTATTTTGATATATAATAAAAGCATCTCGTTGTTTTCTCCCATTTGGGCTTCCATGTAAATTATGGTGTACTATGTTTCTTTGGATGTCTATTATGCTTTGTTGATTTATATTGCTCATGATATATTGATAATATATTGTTGATGATGTTAATGATTACATATTTTGGTTAAAAAGTGATAAAAAAGTGCTCATACTAATTCAACCCCCCCTCTCAGTATTCCAACAAAAATGTGAGGAGAGTATCTGGGATGGACAAGATGACCATTTCCAATTGTTTTGATGATGTGAAACCCTATGGTCAAGGTGTTGAGTGAGAAATATTTATCGATGAACTACTTGTGGATGATTTGGTTCAACTTATTGACATGAAGGTATTATATCATCTTCATTATCTGGTTGTTGGATTTATTAATTTATTATTGACTCGTTCCCTTGAAGCAAAATCTATATGTCACTCCACAAACAAGGTGTTAAACTTCGTAAGTATTCAATAAACACTCAAAGGTTTCCTTCACAAATTTTCAAACATTTTGATGGACCCTCACTGGGCACTGACACCATTCATGACTAGTGGTGATCATTTTGACAGGCAGATATGTTCTTTACTATAGATTATTTAGACATTTGGATAGTCAAATTCATTCGGTGATTTAAGATCCAAATTTTCCAACAAACCCTCAGATATTTCCTTGGGAGACGATACTCATTCAAACCTTAGAGCAACAAATTCTACAATAAGGAAATTGGTTGTGAAAATTTAGATTATGTGTGGGTGTATGTGTGGGAGTATACTCGGAAATTTTAGTCAAGGGAGGATGAGTGAGATGACATGAGGATTTAGATTCCATAGGCCATGTTATCATTTAATTGAAGAGGGTTTTACAATCAGAAAGCCTCTTTCCAACATCAAATTGAACACCAGAAAATGCTAAGGCCGGATCATAAATCAAAGAGGTGCATTAACATGATTTCACGATGGGATTTGAGGCCAAACGTTTAATGATTCAAAGTTATTGATTCCAAATGGGTTGTGCACAAGGGAATCATGTCTCTTGACTAGACCAATGTTTTTGTTCAAAACATGTTTTATTGCAGCAGGATAATCTCAAATAGACGAAATTGCAACAGAAGATGGTGTTGGAGAGAATAAGTAGTAGATAAAAATAGATAGAGGAAGATCGTTCCATAACCAACAATAACTAAATTTGAATAAATGTGATTAATTGATATGCTTAGAATGCATAACAGGAGGGACACAAACAAAGAGATTCAATTTTGGAGGAAACCCTAACGACATACTAACACACATTGGAAGATTAGTAGGCAATAGAGGGGCATAGAGAATAATTAAATATGACAGGGATATAGAGAGATAGATGGAGAGAATTTTCTACCAATAATTAACCTACTATGGAAAACTACCATAGGGTATTTCATGCCTAAGAACTAAGGCACTCTAATACCCTGTTGGAACACACGAATTGAGATAAGCGTGGAATGCATTATTCATTGATATGATACATGTATAAATACATCATTATGACCTTTGGATTCGTCTTCCAGGGGGTATTTTGGACTCCTGATGACCATTCCTATCACTTGACATTTCACATTCCTTCAAGTGTGTAACCCTAATGGATTACATTTTGTTATAGAAAGATTTTCCTCACCCTATGAAAAGTTTCTCATAAGGCTTTGTACCATTTCCTTATGCAAACTTGAAGTCCCTTTTTGCAAATCGCAAAGCTAAAAACAATAGTTTTCCACATATACACACCCTAACTATTATACAACATGCGTATATGTAGGTTTCACCACTATAGCTCACGTACATCGGGTTTTGTGCCCAAAATTAAAAAATGGTATCGGGTTTCCATGTCACGTCATGAGATCTATGATCCTTGACCTTCCATATAATGGAAACATTCTGACTCGGCCCTTCAGTTCCACTTGAAGGCTATAAATGGGCCAAATCTGAGCTATGGAAAAGACGAGAAAAATTCAACTTTGAGAGAAAAGTTACTCTCAAGAAATTATTCGCTTCATATTGAGTTTGCATCCCTTTGTCCTTTTAAGTTTGAACACATTGTTCATCCCCCAAGCTCTTCCCTATATGATTGAGGACCTCATTGTCTCTATTATATGAGATTTCCTTTGGTGGAGGATTGAAGTGGTGGAGGCCCAGATGGAAGGGACTTGGTTTCTCGGTTCTGAACCGTTCCGACACGGAATTTTGTAATTCATTCACTTCTGCTTATTACATTTTAATAGAAATACTCTTTTTTCGTCCAATTAATATCTTGCAAATATTTGAATTGTTATTCCATGGGCATATTTGTTATGAATGTTGATGGATTATGCTATTGAATGTGATAACATTATATATTATCACCATATGCTTGTGTTTCTTGGTTGTTGAGGACAAGTTCTAGGTGTATTTCTTTGAGTCAAGTGCTCAACGATGGAATTCATCAAACATCTGGACAAGGTAGGATCTTTATCTTGTCTCGTTAGAATATTTTTTTATATGGCATACCTGAGATTAGAGTTGATTTCTGTAGTCATTTCCATCTATTGTGGTTTACCCCTAGTCATAGAGATATTTTACTCGTAACAAAATTGGCGACCATACTGGGGATAGAATCTTCTTTTCGGGGTTTGGAGTGTTTTTTTCCTTTGATTTATCTCGTTTATATTGAGTTTCTTGTCGTATGACTGCTTGACAACCTCTGTTCATTTTGAGTCTAATTTTATTAGCCTTCTCCTTAGTCTGGTTGTGTTTTAACACATATACGCAGGTTTTTACCTGACAGTCATGTACATACGCGTGTTGTCCTTCTGCAAGAGGTGTATATATGTGGTTTTCTCCTGAACTATCGCGTGCATCACCCTTTGTTGCTTGGTTGTTGGGTTTGATGTTTGTTGGGTAAGTTTTGATAGTTGTTGAGTCTTCTTGGGTCTCTGTTATGACTGTTAAGTGTCTGTGGAATGATAGGAAACCTTTCTTTGGTTGAATTTTTGGGCAGTGCCTTTCTCATCATCCTTTTCATTTGATTGTCCTTGCATCTTGGGTTGGGTGTTTTCTTCTTGATATCCCACTTGGTTTGTCTTTGTTTACATACAGTAGAATTTTCATCATCCTTTTCATTTGATTGTCCTTGCATCTTGGGTTGGGTGTTTTCTTCTTGATATCCCACTTGGTTTGTCTTTGTTTACATACAGTAGAATTTTTTATATCAAGTTGTTGTTTAGTCCTTACATTTTCATTCTTTTATATTGAAAATACAAAAATATTAGGCATTTTGCATTGTTGGCATTTGATCTTTTGGGTCCTTATCATTGATCTTAGTACATGTAAAGAAAGATTACATCTTATTTGGAATTACAGAACTAAATTGAAAATTGCATTTTGAAAATCATATCATTTATTGGGAATTGAAGTTAGGACTTTGCATTGTATTCATATTCATTTATTTTACTTTCTGAGTCACAACGTCATTGGTTTCACGACCGTGCCTTTTTTGAGTAAGCAAGGCCACTAAAAGAAACGTTGATAATTTATAATTGATTAAAAATGATTTTATTTTCTAGGGTGCACAAACTAACTTAGGATTTAGAGCCTTGGAATAGGATTTTGTGAGTAAACTTCCCCAAGGCTATTAAATCAACATATGTATCTGACTAAGGGAGTGGTGAAATCCATTGTATAATTGGTGATGTCAAGAGGCTCCGCTTACATCGGAGTTAAGCACAAGTTCGCATGAGGTTGGTTGAGGGGATATACCCCCAATACCTTCTTGGCACCGAATATATTTCTGGGGATCTATTCGTATACGAGAATTTTGCTAGTACCTTTATCTCTATGAGAGGCAGTGCTTTCAAGGTTTTAGGCTTTGTTACCCTTCCCATACAATGGGAATGACTTACGAATGTTCGCATGTGCATCGATTATATCGTGGTTTCTTAGTTTCTTGACATAGGCACCACATAGGTTACTTGCAAAGGTTATTCTGCAGGTACCCTGGGTCAAATAAGGATCAGACAGCACACATCCTTTATGAAGAATTACCTCTCTGAGGGGATCTGATCGACTAGTTGTTAAGCCCATGAGGGCCCTTATAACTGATTTTGATACCTCTAATCTTTAGTAGGGAGTCTCAGGCCCCTCTTGGGTGAGGCATACCTACTTTAGGGAGGGAGGCCCCTTTCATCCACTTTATCACATTTGTGTGCATATTGGCCTTTTGTTTATTTTATTTTTGTGTGCTCTTTGATTACTAGTTGGCCTTAGAACTTGTTTTTTATATGTCGAGTCTTGATTCATCATGGATCCAAACCATATTCCCCACAGGTCTCGCCGCTTGTTACAGTTACCACCGCATTTTGAGTCTTTACCTTCTAAAAGGCATAAAGTTATCAAACGTGGTACACACACCTCCACTTATCATACTTGTGATCATACAAGGATGAGTACTAAATTGAGTCAGAAAGATATTGGGAGTCCTTCAACTCCCATACCTATTATAGTTAATGGTACCCCTTTGACACCTTCAACCACAATGGTTTTAGTGTTGGAGGTGCTTATCATCACCCCAGTCTGTCCTATAGTGAATACTCGGCCTATAGCCACAAATCCTTTTGGTTCCCTTCGTCACTCATCAGGCTATAATGTCTAGTCCATCCCTATGGCCTTTAGTCCTTTTTCTTATGGTATGTCGAATTTTACATTGCAATTTTTAACCTCCATCCCAGCATCTAGTCCAAATACTAGTATTGGACTTGGGGGCACAGCTCCTCCACGTACTCCATTCTCATTTGGTGGTACCCATGTCTTGTAAACGATTCCTATAGTTGAAGGATTTCCTCCTATTAACCCTGGGTCTATTCTTTTTCCTAATGCTTCTGGATGGAGTAACCAACCTTGAGGACAAGCTACTGCTTATGGTCTATCGTTTACACCCACCTCCTCTGTACCAATTCCGACCAACACGTTTTGCATGACGAATCCACCTTTATCCTTCGAATTCACACCTAGAGGAGGTCAGTTTCATACCTTGGGAAACCCCCAACCTGGAGCCACTCTGATTGGGGGCAGTTTTTATAACCCTCATCAGAAAATTCCTACTGGAATGGTGCCCAACCAAACCCTCATGAATTAGTTCGAAGGAGGGTATTACAATCCAGAATAGGGCCATGGTGCTTACCACAGCCCTGGATGGGCTGCGATTCCCCAACAACAATCTTTCCAGGGAGCTTGGGGCCAGATGTCGCAATCATGTCTCCCTTTTCTAGACATGCTCAATATGCCAGACTTGTCTAAGTTAATGAATGATCCTATGTGTCATGATCCAACATGGCCCCATGTCCCCACCAAGCTTCCTTCAGATATTCCAAAATTTGAAGGCAAGAATGGTGAGGATCCTGGTGATCACGTTACTAATTTTCACCTTTGGTGCTCTTCGAATTCCCTTAACGACAATTTTATTCGATTAAGATTGTTTCAACGCACCCTCATAGGAGTTGTCACCAAGTGGTATATCGAGCTACCTATGGGTTCATACAGAACCTTTAATCAGATGGTTTTAGTCTTCCTCAACCACTTCCAATTGTCGATTCGTTACGATGTTGGCTTAGAAATTTTGTCAACCTTACATTAGGACAAAGCCACTCATATCTTGGATCACATCTAGGAGTGGCACAGATGAAAGAGGTTGATCAAGACTTGCATACCTCTGGAATTCCTGCTAGAGTGGTTCCTCAAGTCTCTACTACCTTATATTTTGAAGGATGTTTCTACATCCGGGATTACATCTGAGGAAGAAGCGATTTTTAAATCCCAGTAGTTAGATCTTATATATGCTCAGTCTGGGATGTTATAAGATATTCTTCCAGATGCACCGAGGTCAAACTATGACCCTAGACAAAATCTCGGGCCTCATGTCAATGGCATTGTAGGCTCCGCCAATGTGAAATATGCAAACTCGGTGACAAGCCATTTGAAATATTTCTCTCTAAACTAGTCTGTAGGAGGGGCAGGTTCATCTGTGTCCTCCACTCCCACCCAGTCGGTGGATCTACATTCTGTGCAATTGTCGACCAGCCCAAATGGTAACCTGCAACTAGGAGGGAATAAAATTAAAGGGCGTGGTAATAATCGTAGGGGTGGGAAGAATAATAATAAACCCAAGGACAATGGTAATAATGAGAAGTCAAATAATAATGTTGGTGAGGGAAAGAAAGAAAGGCAAAAGGTGAAGTTTCCCAACAAGATTTGTACAGACGACCAACTTACCCATTTATGCCCCAAACATTTAGAAGTTGTGAGGCTTTTATCTCTACCGCCCGTTGTGGTGACTAATCCTTTTCCACATAATCAGCACATGGCCTCGAGCTCCTCAAATGCCGGAAAAGTGGCGAGTGGGAGTCAAAACCCACCAACGCAAGACGGTGACCATTTATGCATCAATATGGTTAAATTTGAGGTTAATGTAGCCACTCGGTCTCGTGATTACAGTTCTCCATAGACTGTACCTGGTCTAGAGTCTCCCCCTCCTCCAGAGACGCCCTTATAGATCGAAACACTAGAGCCCCCGCCTCGTATTCCAAAAGGAGTACTCAAGCGCTCTACCCACAATCTTAATGCTAGAGCCACCCAGACTTACTCTATTGTTAAGGATCTGGGTCAAATCCCTTGTGTGATGTTGGCTCTGGAGGTACTCCAGACGTGTCCTTCACAGAGGAATTCCTTACTATCTGCGTTAGGAGCTCTAGATCCTTATGGCTCAAAAGTTATCAAGTTTGACATCACAGATGTGAAGCCTCACTTGCCTTACCATATGGAATTTCAAATCCATGTGGGTTATTCAAAGTATATCATCAAACTTATTGTTGTTGATGAAAGCGTTGCAACATGTCTGATGTCTCTGATCTGTTGGAAATCCCTCGACTCGCCGACTGATCCAGGTGGATCATCTAAAAATTAGATAGAATTAAAGTATTCAAAATGAAAATTAAATCTTACAAAGTGAAATATCTCGTCATCATCTTTCCAGTGACATTTGTTTCGGGAAAAACGGCCTCCAGATGACGAAGATATCAGCAGTTGAAGTTTCCTCAAACATGGTGAAAAATGGTTAGAAATGGTTAAAAAATGTAATTTGGGGCTATGGGAATTGAACCCAAGACCTTAAAATAAGGCCACCATGACCCCATGGTTGGGAAAAAGGGGGGTATTCAAGGGCTTAGCCCTCAACCTTGCCAACACCGATCCCCCCCACCCCCCCTTGGTATTTAAATGTTATTCAACCATATAATAAAACCCAAAATCCAACCATATAAATACGCCAAAGTTCAACCATATGCCATATCATATATCAAAATCACATATGCGGTGGGAAGAGAAGCCCACGGGTTTGACCCCGGGACTTCTGTCGCCCTAACCACCACAACTACCAACGCGCCACCGCCATGAGACGTGGCAAGAGGTGGCGTGATAACCTTAAAAAAGTGTCGAATTTGATGGGATTTGGGTGGCCGTGTGGCCTATGGCCCCAGGCCCCTTTTGGTTTGTTTTTTTCATTATTTAAATGAGCCATGGGCATGGATCCTGAGGTGGGAGTTTTGATGCAGGAAGAGACTGGCACGCAACCCGAGGTGGTTTTGCACAGTGACCAAGGTGGTTTTGCAAGTAGATCGAGGTGGTTCTGGATTTGCACATTTCCCGAGGTCATACGGACTGTACAGATCAGAGGCAGATTTGGGAATTGTGCCAAGAAGGGCATTTTGAGTCCAGTTCTAAAATATATCAAGTTTATAATCAAAAGTCTCGGTTTTTTGCAAGGATTCCAGATCCAGCTTCAATTTTTGCATTCAGGCATCCAGATAGAAAAGTGATCACAGAATCTTTTGGATACACAGAAAGGTATTCATGTTCATACTTAAAAGTCTCAGAATTTCATCTTGTAGTTGTTGTTGAAGTCTGTTACTGTATATGACAGGCAGAATTCAGAACTCACTTTGTAAGCACTTGAATACTTAATCTATCAGCCTTCCCATTTGGAAAGTGGTCGGGAGACGTAGCCGGGGATATGGTGAACTTAGTTACCAATTCTTGTCCATAGATGGTTTGCTTACATGTTTATGTGCTCATGTGCTTGATGGATGTTCTTAAATTTTGCATTACAAAGGTGGTTAACAATTAAAAAATCACATGCAAATAATGGTTAAAAGATCTTGAATTTTAGATCAAGTTAAATTTCAGATCAAGTTGGTATCAGAGTGAGGGTAACTAGTGCATTTTTGAGTTTATGTTAACAAGGTCCAAGCTTCAGCATGGTGAAGGAGAACTTGAAGAGTTTGATCCAGAGATTGGTTCAAAAAGAGGAAGGATGTCTTCACCAAAAGGAGAAGAAGCAGCTTCTTCTATCCCTTATGAAGGGGAATTTCTGAAAGATTTCATGAGAATGCAAATGATGGTAGAGGAGCTCTATCAAGATCGAAAGAAAGGTGAACAAGGTGGACCATCTCATACAGAATATAAAAAAGAAGGAGGTGGTGAGGAACCCCCTAAAACCCCACCAACTTCTCCATCTTTTCTTGATGGTTCTATTCCTTCTCCATTTGAAAAGCAAAAAACAAAAGTTGATCTTAATATGACTCATTTAAAGCTTGATATTAAGTTTGAATTACCTATGTATAATGGAGAGCTTAATGATGAAAAATTGGACAATTGGATCCATCAAATTGAAGTTTATTGTAGGATTCAAAAGTTTACTGAAGATGCTGTTAAAATTCAGTTGGCTTCTCTCCGACTTGGAGGGATTGCTCTCATTTGGGGGGAGAGCAGATCTCAAGAGGATCTTTCCACAAAAGGAAAAATTGTTTCCTCTTGGTATGAGTTCATTTCAGCACTTAAAAAAAAAAATTATCCATTAGGGTATATGCAACAAGCTATGATGGATTGGCAGAATTTGAGACAAAGTGTGCAAGAATACACACAAGAATTTTGAAAAAGAGCATTGGTACTTGGTATACCTCTCTACACTCAGGAAACTCTTCTCAAATATATAGGAGGATTGCATAGTTATTTACGTCATATGATATCGTTGTTTGATCTGACTAACCTTGATGAGGTATGTGTTCAAGCAACTCACATTGAGTCAAAAGGGAAGAGTGTTCATGATGTTTCTTCAGCTGAATCCGTCCAGGCAAAAGAAGGCATGGAAAAGTGGAAAAGTAAACATGCAGCTACAATGAAGAAGGGTGATGAGAGACCTACATGCTCGCATTGTCAAAAGCAAGGGCATGAAGAGGCAAAGTGTTGGAATCTACATCCAGAATTGAAACCAAAGTGGTTTAAGGATCGGAAGGGGAAGCAAACAACCACGGTTATCGTTGAGGACCTTGGATCAGATTTTGAGCACGAAACAAAGATAACAATCATAGGTGTGAAAGGTAAATCTATTGTTGATAATGATTCTAACATTGGTTCTTCATGTGCTTCTACTTCTAAAGATGATGACAATTCTAAGGATAG
>JZKD02S0339306.1:136449-153320 GCA_000966675.3 Picea glauca | reverse complement strand
TATTTAAATGTTATTCAGCCATATAATAAAACCCAAAATCCAACCATGTAAATATGCCAAAGTTCAACCATATGCCATATCATATATCAAAATCGCATATGTAGTGGGAGGAGAAGCCTGTGGGTTTGACCCCGGGCCTTCCGCCCCCCTAACCACCACAAATACCAATGCGTGACCTCCATGAGACATGGCAAGAGGTGGTGCGATAACCTTAAAAAGTGTCAAATTTGATGGGATTTGGGTGGGCGCGTGGCCTATGGCCCACGCCCCTTTTGGTTTGTTTTTTTCATTATTTAAATGAGCCATGGCAATCGATCCCAAGGTGGGAGTTTTGATGCAGGCAGAGACTGGCATGCAGCCTAAGGTGGTTTTGCACAGTGACCGAGGTGGTTTTACATGCATCCCAAGGTCGATTTGCATGCAAACTGAGGTGGTTTTGTACGTAGATCGAGGTGATTCTGGATTTTCACGCATCCTGAGGCCGTACGGACTGTACAGATCAGAGGCAGATTTGGGAATTGTGCCAAGAAGGGTATTCTGAGTCCAGTTCTGAAATATATCGAGTTTATACTCAAAAGTCTCAGTTTTTCGCAAGGATTCCAGATCCAGCTTCAGTTTTTGCATTCAGGCATCCAGACAGAAAAGTGCTCACAGAATATTTTGGATACACAGAAAGGTATTCATGTTCATACTTAAAAGTCTCAGAATTTCATCTTGCATTTGTTGTTGAAGTCTGTTACTGTATATGACAGGCAGAACTCAGAACTCACTTTGTAAGCATTTGAATACTTAATATATCGGCCTTCCCATTTGGAAAGTGGCCCGGAGACGTAGCCAGGGGGTCTGGTGAACTTCGTTACCAATTCTTGTTCATAGATGGTTTGCTTACATGTTTATGTGCTCATGTGCTTGATGGATGTTCTTTAATTTTTCATTACAAAGGTGGTTAACAATTAAAATTTCACATGCAAATAATGGTTAAAAGATCTTGAATTTTAGATCAAGTTAAATTTCAGATCACCGACCCTTTCTCAGTCTTCGACCATGTTGACTGCTTTCAACGGTCATTCCTTCCATCCTCATGGTATTCTTCCTTCCTTTCTGATCTAGTTAGGAGGGAAGACGGTAGAGGTGGATGTCGAGGTGGTTGATGCACCCCTCGACTATAACTTGTTACTAGGACGTAATTGGACTTATGCTATGACTGCAATCATATCGTCCATCTTCTGCACTCTTTATTTTCCTCATGATGGGAAGATCGTGATGATCGACCAGTTTTCCTTTGTGTACACTAGCCCTAATGCATCTATTGGACCGTCGATCCCCATGATCGACAATTCTCAACTGGCAATTGAGAATATTGGTGTCTGAATGTATTCATCCCTTATGGGTACCTTCGACTTCATGGCATTGGTTCATCATATATACGCCATGTCCAGTAGGTTTTCTTTGTCAGAGAGGTATGTTCCTTTTCACACTTCCTATTTTAACGATCCTTGGACCCTACCTTCCTCGACTATGTCTTGTGAAGGTCAATCACATACTGGAATGGCCATGCCACTATCGATAGGAGATATCACGTATCAAGTTGTTCTTGACTCTTCCACCGATCCGGATCATGTTACCTCGCAGACGGATGAGGAGGATATTGTTCTAAAGCCTGTGTGGGATACTTCATCATCTGGTTCACATGACTTCCTCGATGATACTTTACCTTCAGATGAAGCAATCATATAGGCCATGAATGGTTCCGACAGGCCTTAGGATGATATGCATCATCGCTCTTATTTTCTCCCAAAGCTTTCCAAAATCGAACAAGATGAATTTAGATCTACTTTGAGCGAGATAGTTGGTCACGCCGTAGTTCCACTTGATATGCACGACATTTATGTCGAAGGAAACATGGCGAGTATCTCCCCTACCATCACGATCGATATCTCTCATATTCCTGGCAAGGTTGAAAATGTATACATCGGTGCATATTCTTCGCCGGAAGAAATTCTAATCTACAGCAAGCTCTTCAAGGAATTTTGCGACGTATTCGTTTGGTCATATGAAGAGATCCTAGGAATCCTCGAACATGAGATTAAAACCTACCCAAATGCTAAGATTGTTTGACAATGACTTAGAGCTATCAATCCTAGTAAGGCCCCTGCTATTAAGGCAAAGGTAGAAAAATTGTTTCATGTTGGCTTTATCTACCCGGTTCCCTTGACTGAATGGGTATCCAATCTCGTTCCTGTGAATAAAAAGCAAGGAACCATCCGTGTATGCATGTATTTTCGTGACTTGAATAAATATTGTCCCAAAGACAACTTCATGACACTTTTCATCGATCAGATTCTCGACGAGTGTGCAGGAAGCAAATTTTTTTCTTTCACGGATGGATTTTCAGGGTATAACCAAATTCAGATTAAACCTGAGGACCAACATAAGATGACATTTATTTTCCCTTTGGGGTACTTCTACATGCCGGAAGATGCCTTTCAGCCTTAAGAACATCAGAGGAACCTTCCAACACGCTATGACCTCCGCATTTCACGATCTCAAGCATATAGTCGAATCCTATATCGACGATATTGTTGCTCACTCCCATAAGAGAGTGGATCACCCTAAGCACCTTCAGCTAGTTTTTGAGAGATCTCTCCATTATCGCATCCATTTGAACCCTCATAAATGCATATTTTGCGTTAGGTCGGGTCAACTACTAGGATTTTTAGTCTCTGAGACTGGGATCATGATAGATCCGTTAAAGGTTGAGCCAATACTTTGATTGCATCCCCCGTGCACTATTCATCAACTTCAAGTTTTACATGGGAAAGATAACGTTTTACAACGATTTATAGTGAACTATGCCAATATTACTAAGGGTTTGATGCATCGCTTGAAGAAGGACACTCCTTTTATCTGGGATGAGTGAGCCCATGAATCCTTTGATGCTTTGAAGAAAGCCTTCGTATCGATGCCTCTGTTGAAGTCTCCAAACTATGGTAGAGATTACTTGCTTTATGTCGCCACGTCCAAAGAGATGATTGGTATAGTTTTGGTTCAGGAGGATGACGAGCTCCATGAGCATATCATTTACTATCTTAGTCGAAACTTAGTTGGCCCTGAACTTAAATATTCTCATGTTGAAAAGCTAGCTTTGGTTGTCGTTCACTCAGTCCAACGATTACGACATTATATATTGCTTTGCAAAACTACTGTGTTTGTCGATGTCAATCCATTTCAATATGTCCTTACTAGGTTTATCATAGGGGGAAATTACAATAAATGGATTGTCATTCTACAAGAATTCGATCTCGATTTCGCTTCTCTGAAATCCAAAAAATCACCAGTTTTTACAGAGTTAATATCTGACTTCCCTCAATTAGACGAGGATTTTATTCATGTTGATCCATTTGTGGATGAACACATTTGTCTCGTCGTCGAACCCCTGGTATGGATATATTGTTCTCTATCTTCAAAATTTTAAATTCCATCAGCATCTCTCGCGAGATGACCGACGGTGTATACGATACCAAGCTAAGAACTATCTTATCATCGGTGACACTCTATATCGTCGAGGAGTAGACAATATTTTGCGTCATTGTTTAACTCACGAAGAAGATGAGTCTATTCTAAACGACTGCCACAGTGGGGCTTGTGGTGGTCATCTATCCAGGCTTGCGACAACCCAGAAAATTTTGCGAGCCAGTTATTTTTGGTCGTCTATCTTTAAATATTGCATAGAAGCGGTTAAAAAGTGTCACCCCTGCCAGTTGTTCACTCAAAAAATGCACTCGCAACCAACCCCTCTCCATCCAATCGTCATCGTCGGTCCCTTCACCAAGTGGGGGGTGGATTTTGTGGATTGTAACCCAACTTCGGTTGGGGGGAATCAACACATTATCGTGGTCATAGACTAGTTTACTAAGTGGGTCGAGGCCATACCTACAGTTAAATCTGATGGTAAAATTGTTGCCTTCTTCGTATTCAATCAAATTATAGCCAGGTTCAGAATCTCGAGTGATATTATCATTGATCATGGTAGTCACTTTCATAATGAAATGATGAAATAACTAGCATCAAAACTGGGGTTTAGGCATGGTCATTCTTCCCCTTACTACCCCCAAGAAAATGGACAAGTAGAGGCCATGAACAAGTCTCTCAAGACTATTTTTCATAAAAATTTCAGCCAAAGCAAATCTCACTGGCATATCATGCTTTATCCAGCACTTTGGGTATACTGAGCCTCATTCAAGACTTCCACCATTTTTTCTCCTTTCCAGTTAGTACACGGTGTGGAGTCGATATTACCTATTGAATGTGAAATCCCTTCTATTAGATTGGAAATTGCGCTCCTACCTGACACATATGATCTCGAACAACACCTTGTACACCTAGAGAGTCTATATGAGCAGCGTCGAGACACCTCTACGGCTATCGAAGTGAATAAAAGACATGTCAAGGTCCAATACGATAAGTCTATCTGTCCTCGGAAGTACGTTGAGGGTGAATTGGTCCTTCTATATGATCAAGCCAAAGAACCACTGGGGGCAGGCAAGTTCAAACCCATGTGGCATGGTCCCTATATCATGCAACGGGTCTTAGAAAAAAGAGCCTATGAATTGGAATATTATGAAGGGAACATGTTGGTTGAGCCCAGGAATGGGCTCTATTTGAAAATATATTACGCTTGAGCCCCAATCTTGGGCATAACTCTTTATATACTAATGTATTTTAGTGTACATATATTTTCCCTTTGTTTTTATCTTCATCTTGCTTATCAAGTTTTCAGTTGGTTGGTCGATGTCAATGGAGTCTTCGGTCTACATGGGATTCACAGACGAGGCCATTCGTCATACACAGAACTTGGCTTCCTCCACTTGGGTTGTTTACTCACCCGAGGGTCTACTGGTGTCTTCAGGTGGCATTTTCCTAGGGCCATCCATGAACAAAGTGGTCAAATATAGCGTTGTTATAGAACTTTTGCGCAATGCCATTTCATGTGGCATTCTCTCGTTAGAAGTTTTCCTAGACTCCCAGTTAGTAGTATGTCAGTTGAACGATAGTTACCATGTGTGTGACCCTACTCTACTCCGACGATTCTTACAGGTACGAATTTTGGAACAACAGTTTGATTTTATTACTTATCATCACATACCTAGAATTTTTAATTATGTATTTGATGCATATGCTAATATTGTTTTAGATTAGAATTTGTCACATAACTAAAGCAAAGAAAACATTTTCATCAATGTACACATTATAACATAAGTAAAGCCAAAGACCAATTTTTGTTTTATATCTATTTCATATCTCCAAAAAATATGATGTTATAGTACAAAATTGGGGCAGACACCCTCAATATACATATACATCCGATCATACAATAGTCATGACATCTATGCTTGTGGCGCTAGATGAGTTTCATGATAACAGACTATGGAATTTGCGAGATGTTGAAAAAGTTGTACCCAAGCACGGGGCACACCTACCACCTACTGTTGCATAGCCTCTGATAGATCCTCCACCTAAACCATGGGAATCCTCTGCGTCAAACGAGACAGGTTGCCCTGCATGTTTTGAAGCACTCTATATACATCCCCTCCCGGTGCCTCATCTCCCTGGTGCCTCCGACGATGTCGTGGAAGTCTTTTTTTCCATCTTGGACCTACGTCTGCATCACATACATTTTTAGTTAGTACTTGACATCATCCAAAAATATTTTTTTTTTCTTATGCAAAAATACAAAAAATAAAATATTCAAAAAACTTTGACATACTTATGTCTCTATAGGCGGAACCTAGTGGTAATGGCATGTACGGATCTCCTCTGAAGTCGATCCTTGTATAAGGATAGTCCTCCAGAGCCATCACCTGCCGACTCCACTAGAAGAAAAAGTCATTGTTGTAGGGTGTAGGCACCCTACCACCCCCATGTCGCCTCATCACCTCGGTCCACCATGCCATGGCTGGATTGCAAGGTCCATGCAAAATAATCTCAACTCTAGGGCCCAGACCTAGAACCCGCTCGAAGAAAAAACTACAAAGGATAGATGTGAACCCGAAGTTCCTCTTTCTACCCAATTTGTAGTCTGTCAGTTGGCTCTTCATGTTGGCCAGCAGTGAGGTACACTAGTTGTAAACCATGGGTTTCAAGCACTCCACTAAATATAACATAAGTGGCCTTGATGCCTGGTGCAAAGAGGTCAACCCTGTGATCGGTTTCAAAACTAGGACAACACTCTTGAGACTTGGATTGTTGATCACTCTGATTGGGAGTTGGATCCCTACCTTCTCGGTCCCTGCAATGCAATGAGTGGCTATGTAATCCTTGATATTAATTCCACTCCTAGCTCCCTGGGCCTTGAGGTTGACCACCTCACCCCGACGTGACAATCTTGTCAAGAAGTAGATGTCCTCAACTTCAATCCTTAATGGTTGTCCATCAAGGTTCAAGTTCTCACTATCAGGATCCCAGTAGTTCACAACCAGCTGAAGCAATCTCACTTGAGCCCTCATAACTTTGAGATCCCAAAACTTGTATAGCCCACATCTTTTTAAGGCCATTTGGCCCCTGTATCTCTCTCCACTGCAGCATCCACCTCTTCATGCTCTCTTTCTCTCCACTCTAGCACCATCTTGCAAGATTCAAACACTTTTTTGAGTTAGCAGCCTTTAAAAAATCTTATCCATGGACATGTACGCGAGAAATAGTGTACATAGTTGTGTATAGGGTTGCTTATACGCTGGTTTTTTTCCAAACAGTCGTGTATAAGTATGTGTATATGTGACCCAATAAATTGTAGCCCGCGTACACCTTAGTTTTGAAGTTGCGCCCTAAATAACTTTAAAAAATGAGGCCTAATTACAATTTAATCAAAGAAAGAGGAGAGAAATATGAATTACTTGGTCCAGACAGTCATCGATTCTGTCACTTATAGCTCCCCCAATCAGCAGTTTAAATTCGGAGGCAATTTGGTCCAAAATGCACTATTTGGGTAAAAAATACAAATGGTATAGTAAAATTGGTTTGTTTTACTATTTATAGCAAATTTTTACCCACTTTACATAGTTTTGTACAATATTTTGGCCTAATGGACTAATACAACAGTGGATGGAGCTGGTTTTGGTAGTTTTATCCAGGGATTCTTGCAGTTTTCAGTGCCATGTCGCCAGTTCATAACTATGGACATGTATTTTCATCACCCATCATATAGGATAGGTATCCAATCCATCATGCACTCTTGCATCATCCTATGATTGCAGCTCATATGCCTTAGGTACGAACCCATTTCATAGTAACAATGAACCTTTTATCTGCAACTAGAAGTTTCATTATCGAATGGTAGAGATCACTTACCAAACATGAGTACCATAGTTAGATCCCATGCTTCATTCGGTGCCCATGAAGAGATTTTTGTCCGTAGGACCGGGAGTCCCTTATAGATAATACATGCCTTTATGGTTGAACCTCATTTATTACTCATAAACATGTTGGCTTATACCTAGAAGACTCCCAACGATTCTGATTTAAGCTCTTTTCCGACTCTCTCAAAAAGCGAAAAGATTGTCGAGTGAACTTGTCTCTTTCACACTCGTAAATTGGATTTGAAAGGACGTCTATTTGGTGCAAGTTTATCCCTTTTTCAAACCAAGTAGACTAAGATTACGAAAAAAGGACAATTTTTGGCATTAATTTGTAATTGCATCTCATTCTCTTGCTTGCAGTATTGAGCCTATTGTCGGTTCTCGCTTTTGCGTTATAATCCTTTCACCTCAACAGTTTGCATGATCATCCAAGCAGAGCCTTGTTTATATCCTTTGCAGCTTGACACCCTATACCCAAGAAGAAACATTCCCCCAAGTGTCCATCTCCCGCATGCACCTCCTTGCATTGAGCATAGGTATGTTCCACTGCTGGAACTAGATTTCTTACTTGCAACACTTGTTTCCTCCTCTGTATCATAAAATTCATTTGACTATGAAAAAATAAAAAAAAACGGGTGGGAAAAGAATATTATCTTATATTGGCACCAGTCGCATCGCCTTTGAACAGAGCACAAATATTTTTGAGTCCACTTGTCATCAAAATTTTGGGTTTAGCATGACCTTAGGAAGTTGAGCTTGTTATGTAGAGTTTACTCCCCTGACTAGTTACTCTTCCAGTCCCTATGGAGAGTTTGATTGATGCCTCTTTCATCTCAAAGTTTCATCATTGCGTCTATGTTGCCAGAGTCTTCCATATGTCTCATGCTCTTGTTCAAAGGATGTCTATCAACCTGTGTCGGTTGTTCCTCAGAACTCTTGACTTTGCATGTCAACCATACCCTCAATGTGTCTCAGAATTAAATGAACTTGTGGTCCTATTGTGCACCCTGGTCCTACTTTCATCATTGGTAAGTAACCTTGAACCCAACAGTCGATAATTCATCATTGGTCATTGACTGGGTGGTTTCCCTTGTGTTTAATCGAACGAAATCTATTCACACATTTGGATTTGTGCAGTGTCTTGGATGCCATTAGCCTTATTGGTCATTTCCTCTCCTTTTTCGGCAATTTTCGTTATTGGTTGCTATTCGGAGGGTCTTTTTCGTGTATCGCTTGCATCTGGCACACGCGAAAGATGCACAGGTTCGTTGGTTCATGAACATGTTCTTCATTTGATTTCCTCCAAATCATCAAGCTCATTCTATGTACCTCACGTTGAATGATGAGAGATGCCTCAATTCTCTCCTTTCAGCAGGTCTCCTTCCATCGACTTCAGCCCATCTACTCTAGAAACGAGACCGAGAGTCCTATGAGTACCTAGAGGCTTGTCATCATTAGTGGCAGCTTCTCTCGCCATCGACATCTGGGAATGCATCAATGTCTCCTGATTGATGGATTCTTCAAGTGTTCAACCCCGACACCTCAATTCACACTTGCAAGAATGTACTTGGTGCCTTGATACCTACTTTCATTATCGGTAGGTTGTCTCACATTTGTTAATAGTATACTTTAATGATCGGTAATCAAACGAAGTCTCATTGTGTTCGACCTCAACTCCTTTATTCACACGATGTAGACTTGCACCTTTGGTGGATTGTGTAGAAGACTTGATGACATCAGTTCATAGTCACAGCTTTCCTGAGTTGTTGCTATCTTTCATTGGACTAATACCTATGTGACTTCAGTTATCATGGAAGATCATATTGTACTCCATTGTATACAGATATCTTCAGATTGATTTTGAGACTGGTTTTACTGGGCCTTGTTTGTGACTATGACATCCTTTGGATTGTAGCTACCTTTGTATTGCTTATTCATGGCCATGAACAGTTGTTTGGTATATTTTCACATGGATCTGCAATTCAAATTGGCAGTCGTGTGCGCAAAGTCAATACAGATTGTAATATTCTCATGAGAAACTAGTTCATCCAATTGGATCCACTTACTCCACTTATGGGTATTATAATGTATTTTGGCCATCGCAAATACTCCTCTGACCTCACACATTAGGTGGCATCTGTTATAGCAAGATTTGCCTCACCCTATGCAAATTTTCTCATAAGGCCTTGTTCCATTTCCCTATGCAGACTTGAAGTCCCTTTTTGCAATTCCTGGAGCTAAAAAAATATTTTTCCACATATATGTGCCCTAACTATTATACAACATGTGTATACGCAGATTGCACCACTATAGCCCGCGTACAATGGGTTTTGTGCCCAAAATTAAAAAATGGTGTCAAGTTTCATGTCACGTCATGAGATCTATAATCCTTGACCTTCCATATACTGGAAACGTTCCGACTCGGCCCTTCAGTTCCACTTTGAGGCTATAAATGGGCCAAATCCGAGCTATGGAAAAGAGGAGAAAAAATCAACTTTGAGAGCAAAGTTACTCTGGCGAAAGTATTCACTTCATATTGAGTCTGCATCCCTTTATCCTTTTAAGTCTGAACACATTGTTCAACCCCCAGGCTCTTCCCTACATGATTGAGAACCTCATTGTCTCTCTTATATGAGCTTGCCTTTGGTGGAGAATTGAAGCGGTGGAGGCCCAACTGGAAGGGACTTAGTTTCTCGGTTCTGAACCATGCCGACACAGAATTTTGTAATTCATTCACTTATGTTGATTACATTTTAATAGAAATACTCTTTTCTCGTTCAATTAATATCTTGCAAATATTTGAATTATTATTCCATGGGTGTATTTGTCATGAATGTTGATGGATTATGCTATTGAATGTGCTAACATTATATATTATCACCATATGCTTGTGTTTCTTGGTTGTTGAGAACAAGTTGCAGGTGTATTGCTTTGAGTCAATTTCTCAATGGTGGACTTCATCAAACGTCTGGACGAGGTAGGCTCGTTATCTTGTTTTGTTAGCATATTTGTTTATATGGCATACCTAAGATTAGAGTTGATTTCTGCAGTCATTTTTGTATGTTGTGGTTTACCCCTAGCCATAGAGAGATTTTCCTCGTAACACGTTTCCAACGAGAACCATCATGAATTAAATGAAATTGATCCAAGAAAACATAATCTAAGATGACCTACAAGAACTGTTAATAGTTCTACAGGAACTGTAACAGTCCTACAAGAAAGTTTGCAAGAAAAGTAATGGAATGATTAAAACATATTGTAATGATATGAAAATAGAATCATGATCTTAGAAAAACAATCTCAATTAGTTCCTATAAACTTGTAATAGAATCTACAGGAAGCATAGTTAGATTATAGTTATAAACATAATTTAGCATGTGAAACATAGTTACACTATAGTTGTTAGTGTTGGTAGATCAAACAAGTATTTTCGCAAGTGTGTCTACTTGTGTAAATTGTCATTAAATGCATCCTTACCTTTCCTGGAGTTCACTTTATTGATTTATTAATAAAGTGAACGTCTTTTATTAAAGTGACTTTTAATTAATAAAGTGACTAAGTTAAAGTCACTTAATGATTTAATTAAAATATAGCAATTGATCTCACGATCTAATCTTGACCGTTGAGATTGGGTAAATGGCTAAAGTAAAAAATATAAAAGACATAAAGAGTAAAGAAAAAGACACATAGAGAGAATTCATTTCACAAGTCACGTGCGGTGAAGGGAAAATCAGATTTGATTTTCAACTTGTCAAGAAAAGGAAAACAAGTTTCACACTTCCCCAGAAAAGGTGCACGCATCCCAAGGCAACACACACTTCCCAAGGAGGATACACGTATCCCAAGGCAAAAAATATATACAATAGAGGCTGCACATGTGGAAAATAGGCCACATCAATTGCAGCAGGTTGCATGCTTCCCAATGCAACCACATTTATTATAGCAACAGAAAATCCATACAGATCTGTACATATCCATATGGACAACCTCGAAGATTCAAAAACACGCAAATTGAGGTAGCGTTGTGGTGACAGGTTTGAAAATTTGGTTTGTGGTTTTATTTCTTAGAGTCGTTTTCCCTATGAGGGGAGCTCTTGTAGGTTATGAAGTTATTTGAATGAAGAACAGATCTTAAAGAGAGAAAAAGGAGTCATGCGGGTAGTTGTATGGTAAGAAGTGTTGTACCACCATTCAGCTAGTGGTAACCATTGAGCCTGTTGATTTTGTCGTTCTGATGCAAAACACCTCAAATATGTTTCCAAACACTTGTTGACAACTTCAGTTTGACCATCAGTCTGGGGATGATAAGTTGTGTTGAGATGAAATTGGTTGCCTTGTAGCTTGAATAGTTCTTGCCAAAAATTGCTGGTGAAAGTGGGGTCGCGATCAGAAATAATAGAATGAAGCATGCCATGAAGCTTGAAGACCTGATCCATGAAAAGTTGAGCCACAGTGGAGGTTGTAAATGGGTGTTGAAGAGCACAGTAATCAGCATAATTGGAAATATGATCAACTACCACCATGATGACTGATTTATTACCTGATTTAGGTAAGCCTACAATAAAATCCATAGATGTATCCCTCCAAATAGTCGGTGAAAGCAGAAGTGGTTGTAGTGTTCCATGAGCTTTGACTATTTCTCCCTTGTTGCGTTGAAAAACATCACATTCTACCACAAAATTGAGAACGTCTTGTTTCATACCATCCCAGAAAAAAGAACGTTTGACCCGGTCATAGGATTTGGTAAACCCTGAGTGCCCAGTGGTGGGTGTAGAATGAATCTCAAAAAGTACCATGGATTTAAGTTTTGACTGTTTACTTAAATACAAATAGCCTTTGTATCGAATCTCATCATTGTGCCAAGAGTACCCTGGGGAAACGGGAGAATTGGCCTGCAATTTTTGTATTAGATGCGAAATTTTGGGATCGTGTAGCCATTTCTGGAAAACATCTTGGAGCCAATTTGGTACAATGAAGGAGAGGGGGAAAAGGGACCCTTCATCTTCATATTTTTCTGGAAAGTGCATCAGCAACCACATTGTCTTTTCCTTTCTTGTAAATGATCTCATAATCATATCCAAAGAGATTATTCACCCATTTTAGTTTCTCTGGGGAGGAAAGGTTTTGTTCCAGAAAATACTTGAGGCTTTGATGATCTATCTTAATTTGGAAGCGATGCCCCAATAGATAAGGGTGCAAAATATCCATTGTATGCAGAATAGCCAACATTTTCTTTTCATAGATTGATTTTCCCAAATATTGCTCAGACAGTTGTTTGTTGGTAAAGGCCAAAGGTCGACCCTCTTGCATAAGGACTGCTCTAATTCCTTTCCCGGAAGCATCACATTCCAGGACAAAGGTCTTTGTGAAATCAGGAAGGGCCAGGATTGGACTGTTGCACATGGTCTTATTCAAGGTTTGAAAGGCCTGAGCAGTTGTGGGATTCCAAGTGAAAGAATTATTTTTAAGGAGAGCAGTGAGACGGGCCGCAATCTTTCCATAATTCTTAACAAACTTGCAATAATAACCTATTAAACCCAGATATCCACACGAGATTTTGAGAGTATTTTGGTGAGGCAAACCCTACATAGCTTCAATATTTTTAGGATCCACCCTGACACCAGCCTTGCCAACAAGATGACCCAAGTACTTAACTTATGAGGCGCACATTTAGATTGTTTGAGGAAAATTTGGTGCTAAGAGAGTAAATGGAGAACTCAATCCACATGAGCAAGATGGGTTGTCCAGGTTTTACTATAGACGAGGATATCATCAAAGAAAACTCAGACAAAATGACGAAGAAAAGGATGGAAGACATTATTCATGAGGCTTTGAAAAGTGGATGGAGCATTACACAATCCAAAGGGCATGACCAAAAACTCATAGTGGCCCTCATGAGTTTGAAATGTAGTCTTAGGAATGTTTGTCTCGTTCATACGTATCTGGTGGTAGCCAAAATGAATATCAAGTTTAGTAAAGAACTTGACACCACTCAATTCATCCAAGAGGTCATCAATGATAGGAATGGGAAATTTGTCTTTAATGGTGAGTTTGTTGAGGGTGCAGAAGTCAGGACACATGCACCAAGAACCTTTTGTATTAAGGACCATGACCACAGGAGAAAAGTAGGGGATCGTACTAGGACATATAACACCTGCGTTGAGCAATTCTTGAACAATTTTCTCAATTTAATTTTTTTGGGAAAAGGGATGACGATAGGGACGGATATTTGGAGGAAGGATATCGGGGACAAGAGGAATGGAATGATCGTGAACACCACAGGAAGGAGGGAGTTCCTAGGGAGTGGAAAAAACAACTTGATGTTTTAAGAGGATGGATTGGAGGTCATGTGGCACAGAGGGTGTTTCAGTGGCTTGAATGGCATGGAGTTGTGAAATAATGCCAGAATGACCTTTTTTAGCATCTTTTCCATGCAATGGAAATGTATGATCTCTGATGCAGACCCCTCTTATCTCTTAAGGGATGCGCGACCTACCGGTCTAGGATCGATCAAGATGTTAAGTCTTATTGACTCTCCGGGTCTCTGCTAGACTCCAAACCCACTTACAGAGGTCCTTTCTCTGAATCTGTAGGTCGTCTGAGACCCGTGGCTTCTCTCCCAAGCATTGTTTGAATCTCAAAGCCAAACAGGCGCTAACTCCTCTCTTCTAAGCCCATTCTCCCTTGTGACCACTGGCAGTGACCACGCACTTGAGTGAAAGGCGCGTCATGATTTCGTATTTCGCGACCCTGGGAGCGTTGCTACCTTTGTTCACCCGATAGCCGAAATCACAATGACCTGAGATCTATCGTCCAGATCTTCCCTTGATCGACAACTGTGATCAATTCGGTGTTTCGCGTTTCACGACTTCGGATTTCCCTTGCCTCCATTCTCCCGATAGCCAAAATTGTGATGACGCTGAATCAAAAGTCTCGATCTCTCCTCAGATCTGACGGTCAAAATGATTTCGGGACTTCGCATTTCGTGAAGTCAAAAGACTTGTCACCTCCGATCCTCCGATCCCCGAAATGTCGATATTTCACCCTGGACAATCAACGGCCCCGATCTCTCCAGGATCCAATGACTCAGATCAAGTCGGGGATTCAGGCTTTGTGAGTTCTTAGTGCTCCACCCTTTGACTTCAACACAATGCGAGTCAACGAAATGTTGGTCGTTCACCACACATCCCTCTTGATGGACGGTTCTGATTCTCTAGCGTTCAGGTCGAACGGTTGATATCTTTTCCCCCTTGCGCTTACGTTGTCTTCAGAGTTAGAATATCTTCTGGGTGTTCAAAGGTTTTGAGCCTTTGCTCCTTAGACAAATCTGATTCTTGGACCTCTTAACATTTATGAGAAGTGTTACTCCTCCTAAGCTTGGTATTGTGAAGACTTTGATTTCCCGTGCACTCCTTAGGTTCCAGGGATTTTGATAACTTAGATCCTTAGGATTTCTCGAAGAGAAAATCCTCTCGCCCTTATGGCGTTCCCCTTTTTCATTCTTCGACTTCTGTAAAGTCTCTTCGACACTTAGTCGAATCTCGAATATGTGCACTCCTTACACCATATCTTCACGTAAGGTTAGGGTTTTTGCGGACGACTATGCACTCCTTGCACCAGTCTCTTTGCACCCCTTGCAAAGGGAAAGTTTTGTGTTATCTCTTTTGAGCTTCGGGATCAAAACAGATTTCGTCAATGCACTCCTTGTGTTTTATGTGCACACCTTGCACTACTTCAACAGAAGAGAAACAATTGAAACTTATCCTAACATTCACAGTTCCATTTACTCAAAAATGAGATTTATTCATTCATGAAAACCCAATATAGAGAATTGCAAACAATGTTCACACCATGCATTAGATCAATTTCCTCTGATCTATTCATAAGTGAAAATGGTTACAACAATAAATGAAAAAAAAAAAAAAAACTACTAAAATGTTCTCTTAACTTATATTCCAGCCAACTATTGACTAGCAACAAACTAACCATCCTAATTCAGGCATACAAAACCTCTATTTATCATGGAGGGCTCTTAGGTTTTCCCCTGGCTACTTGTCTACTCTAAAACTTGTCCTAACGACTATCTAGACCAGTCGCATTCCAGAGACGTAGTGGAATCTCCCACTTCCCTCGTAATCGTCCAAGCGTGCCTCCAAATTTTCTCGGCCTGGCTTCAAGTGTGCATCAAGAGATTAATTCTGGCACTGGGTTAAGGCGGTCTTCAAAATATCTGTTGTAACTGCCAGCGTTGAGCTCCCATACAGATTTCTAGATGTTGATGGGTCTTTCTCCGTGAGAGTGACAGCGATGCTCCTGCATCATACTCCCCTTGACAAAAATTCATGGACTCATGTCCATGAGATCCTGCACTGACTTTCCATGCTTCTGGATAGAAGCTTCATTTTCCCAAGTGACATCTTCTATTGGGTGTCCCTTCCACTTGACCAAATATTCAAAATAGGTTTTCCTCCTGGTCTTTTTACCGATTCTCTGATCCACGATCTTCTCCATTTGTGGCTTCTCTGCTACAAGCATTTGTTTCTCCCACTGGATCTTCTCTTAATCTTCTAACCCCTCTGTGTCATATTTCCTGTAAGGATGTAGGTCTGAAACATTGAATATGGGCGATATGCCCACACCATCTAGCAACTCAATCTCGTAGGCATTTGCATAAAACTTCCTTAAGATCTTACATGGTCCTATCTTTTTCATATTTAACTTATTATATGTTCCCCTAGGGAACCTTTCTTTCCTAAGATGTGCCAGAACCTGATCTCCTACTTCAAATTGAAGTTCTCTGCGATGTTGATCAGCTCTATGTTTGTACTCCTGGTTAGAACTCTGCAACTGTCCTCTGATCTGGCTATGGAGCTTCTGTATTTCTACAACAAAATATTCTACTCCAACACTCCTGATCTCACTCTGTTCCAAGTCTCTCAACTTAGGTACTCCCCTGGGTTGCATTCCATACAATATTTGGAATGGGCTCTTTCTAGTGCTCCTATTTTTTGAATCATTGCATGCAAATTCTTATTGCGGCAGAATCTGATCCCACTGATTATGGCGTTGAGTGACCATACTCCTTAACAAGTTTCCCAAACTTTTGTTTACCACCTCAGTCTGTCCATTTGTCTATGGGTGATAAGCTGAGTTGAAGGAAAAATCCATCCCCAACTTCTTCCATAGTGTTCTCCAAAAGTGACCAACAAATTTTATGTCTTTGTCTGAGACAATGCTTCTGGGTAGGCCGTGAAGTATTACAACTTCCTTGAAAAACAAATTTGCAACATGTGTTGCATCACTGGTCTTATGACATGGGATATGTTGGAGCCGCCCCTGTTTTTCCTTCAAAAGCCATAAAACTCTGAAAGAAGCTTTTTGTTGCCTGAATAATTAATCCATTGTCACTTACTAAAGGCCCGTTTTTCACAAGTATGTTTGTCCTTAAAGATTTTTCCAAGTTTCGTGATCTCGCAGGCCAGACACCTCATTCCTTGAACTCACAAAGTCCCGAAT
>JZKD02S0339306.1:122177-132379 GCA_000966675.3 Picea glauca | reverse complement strand
GAATCTTCATTAGCTTCCCACATCGAAGGTTAGTGAAATCTCCTATTAACTATTACCATACTTTCGGATGCCTTGACACTGTACTCTAAGCCTTAGTACAGACTCAGGAACAACAGGATAAAATGTGCCATCTTTGAAAATATATCCACCACCACAAATATGTAATCAAATACTCTTTACGTTTGTGGTAGTCCCAACACAAAATCCATGCTTATTGCATCCCAAGGCCTCTCTGGTATTGGAAATGGTTTATACAATCCAGTGTTTTGTCTTTTTCCTTTTGCATGTTGGCAGATTCTACATCTGTCCACAAGATTTATCACTTTTGTTCTCATACCTAGCCAATAGTATGAACTGCTCAATTGTGCAAACGTTTTATCATGACCGAAATGTCCAGCCAATCCTCCACTATGCTTTTCTTTCAAAAGGTTATCCCTCATTGAGCATTTTGGTATGCACAATTGATTCCCGTTGAACAGCAATCCCTCTTTAACCATGTACTATGTCCAATGGCTTCTGTCTCTCAGCACATGGTTTGCACATGCTTCATATGCTTCCTTGAAATATGTATCATCACAATACATGTCCTTAAGGTGTTCAAACCCCAAGGTATTCACCTGAAATTCCTATAGAATCAAACATCTCCTACTTAATGCATCAACAACCTTGTTATCATTCCCAGCAATATGTTTTATGACAAAAGTAAAATTATGCATAAACTCAATCCATTTTGCATGCCTCTGATTCAATGTTTCCTGCTTGGTTATGAATTGTAAAGCCTAGTTATCGCTATACAAGAAAAATTCCCGTGGGACAAGATAATGTCTCCACTTCTTCAAGGCTTGAATTATGGCATAAAACTCTTTGTCATATGTGGAGTATTGTCTCTTGGTCTCATTCAGTTTCTCACTGAAATACGCAACAGGTCTATTATCCTGACTCAAAACTGCTCTTATTGGAACTCCACTTGCGTCACATCTCACCTGAAATGTCTTCTCAAAATTTGGTAAGACCGGAATTGGTTATTCTGTTATTTTATCCTTCAGTATATTGAAGCTCTTATCGGCTTCCTCCGTCCATTTAAAATACTTGTGCTTCTTCTTCACCGTATCCATCATTGGCGCACAAATTCCATTGAATTCTTTGATGAACTTCCTATAGAATATCTCTAATTCATGGAAGCTCCTTACCTCAAACATACTCCTTGGTGACGACCATTATTTGATTGCTTTCACCTTCTATGGATCCATCTTCAGTTCATTTGAAGAGATCACAAAACCCAAATAAATGAGTTTTGTCTTCATAGAAGAGGACTTCTTCAGATTTATCAATAGCTTCTCCTGTTGTAGTCTCCTCATCACTAATGTCAAGTGCCTCAAATGCTCCTCTTTAGTCCTTCTAAAGATCAATATATCATCTAGATACACAACCACAAACTTGTCGATGAAATCCTTCATTATTTCATTCATCAGCCTGATAAAAGTACTCGGGGCATTTGTTAAGCCAAATGGCATAACAAGCCACTCATACAGACCTTCATTTGTCTTAAAGGTTGTTTTCCACTCATCACGTTCTCTCATTCTGATCTGGTGATATCCACTTTTCAAATCTATATTAGGAAAGAAATTTGCTCCACTTAAACAGTCCATTAAGTCATCCATTCTTGGTAAATGAAATCTATACCTGATGGTGATCTTGCTAATGGCTCTCGAGTCTGTACACATTCGCCATCCTCCATCCTTCTTTGGACTCAACACAGTTTTTATTGCACATGGACTCAAGCTCTCCCTGACCAAACCCTTGTCTAACAATTCTTGGACTTGGTTCTTCACCTCCTCATTCTCTCGAGGTGTCAATCTGTATGTTTCTTTGTTTGGCAGAATTGCTCCTAGTATCAAGTCTATATGGTGGCAGATACTTCTGATGGGTGGCAATTAGTTAGGCAGCTCATCCACCACTATATCAGCAAAATTATCCAACAATTTTTTAACCCCTTTAGACAAATCCTCCATCAAAGTACTTGTAAGGATAACTTTGGGCTTTCTCACCACAACAAACTGCATCTCCTATTCTTCCTTGGCCTCTTTCAAGAGTTCCTTCTCACTCATGAGAAGTATGATTGTGTTGGCCTCCTCTTTCACTCTCTTCTCCTCTATTGGTATCAACATGTGTGTCCTACCATTCTTCTCCAATGTCTATGTATTTTTCCTCCCATCGTGAATGACATTCCTATCAAACTGTTGTGGTCTTCCCAACAAAATATGGAATACATCCATGGGAATTACATCACACATAATTTTATCTATATATCCTCCTATCTTAAATTCAACCAAGCATTGTTTAGTAACTATTACCTAGTGTCCTTTCTGCAACCATGAGACTTTGTATGGATTTGGATGCGCAGTTGTCTCCAGCTCCAATTTCTCCACCATCTTCATGGATACTAAGTTATCATTGCTCCCACTGTCAATTATCACCTTGCATACTATGTCTTTAGTCTTGCAAGTTGTTCTAAAGAGATTGTTCCTCTGCACCGGTCTTTCAATTTTTGCTTATGGTTTTAAGAGAACCTTCCTCCACATCAGGGATCTTCCATCCTCTGCTCCTTTTTCTTAAACATCTCTTCTTTGTTCTTCTTAAATGTGAGCTTTACCTCCTCCTTCTTATTTTTTCTCGGGGCATTCCCAAGACATGTGCCCTGTCTTTCCACAGGAATAACATATTACGTCTCCTCCTCCTCTTCTTCCTCTTCCTCTAGAAGAATGTCTTCCACCACCTTGTCTTCCTCGGGAATTTTCTCCTCTTTCCGAGTGATTGTGTGGTTTCTCAGTCTCGTCGTTAGACTTATGTGCTCTGTCGTGAGTAAATCCCTTGCTTTTTCTTGGGACCAAGCTTTTTCCTCTCCCTCGTTGGCTTTGATTTCTTTCCAACTTCTCCTTTGACTTCAGCGCAAACTGATAAGCATCCTCCACTGTCCTTACTCACATCATGTTGAGCTCATCCTGGATTTCATATCTCATGCCATTTATATATCCTGGATGTCAGTTAAGGAGTACACAGAGGAGTTCTATATCTCATCCTATAGAACTCCTCTATGTACTCCTTAACTGACATCCCTTTCTGTCTCAGGTTCTGCATTTTCCTGAACATATTGATTTAATAATAATTGTGAATGAACTTAGCCTTCAACTTGGCTACCATTCTATCCCAACTCTTTATCTTATGTTTTCCTTTGCTTCTCCTCTCGGCCTGCAGTCCATCCCACCATAGTGTTGCATGTCCTTTTAGTCTGGTGACAGCATGTCTCACCCTTCTTTCCTCATCAACGTCTTCATAGTCGAAATATTTGTCCATGGATATTATCCAATCCAATAGCTCTTCGGCATCTAAATTGCCTTCATACATTGGGACCTCCATCTTGGCTTTGCCTCCCAATCTGACAACTGCTCTTAGCAAGCCTTCTTCGGCAACATCCTCTCCTTCAGCAATATTCTTTCCCACTACTTCTTCACTCTCTACATCGTTGATGTCTCCAGCATCAAGTGCTCATCTCTGCACTACCTCCATCGCTTCTAATCTTGCACGGAGTTCTTTCATCTCCCTTTCCACAACTCGATTGGCCAAAGGTGGTTCCACTCATCTCCTTGGTGGCATTGTGTTAACTGTTTGTCACACACAGAGTACAACTTTGAGTCCTTTATCTCCTTTGCCTGTTGTCTGTAAGAAAAACCTCGCTCTGATACCACTTGATCCAAACCCCCCTTCTCTCCTAAGGGTTGTGCGACCTCCCAGTCTAGGATCGATCAAGATGTTGAGTCTGATTGAATCTTCGGGTCTCTGATAGACCCCAAACCCACTTACATAGGTCCTTTCTCCAAATGTGCAGGTCATCTGAGACCCGCGACTTCTCTCCCAAGCATTGTTCGAATCTCAATGCCAAACGGGCGCTAGCTCCTCTCTGTTAAGCCCCTTCTCCCTTGTGACCACTAGTGGTGATCATGTGCTCGAGTGAAAGGAGTGACCCTAAGATCTACGGTCTAGATATTTCCTTGATCGATGGTTGCGAAAAATTAGGTGTTTCGCATTTCACGACTTCAGAGTTCCCTTGCCTCTGTTCTCCCAATAGCCGAAATTGTGATGACTCTGGATCAACGGTCCAGATATCTCCTCAGGACTGACGGTCAAAAATATTTTGGAACTTCACAGTTCGCGAAGTCAAAAGACTTGTCACCTCCGATCCTTCAATCCCCAAAATGTTGATATTTCACCATGGACAATCAACGGCCCTAATCTCTCCTGGATCCAATGACTCAGATCAAGTCACGGATTCGGGCTTCATGAGTTCTTAGTGCTCTACCCTTTGACTTCTCCACAATGCGAGTCAGCGAAACATTGGTCATTCGCCACACATCCCTCTTGATGGACGGTTCTGATTCTCTAGCATTCAGGTCGAACGGTTGAGATATTTTCCCCCTTGCACTTGCACTATCTTCAGAGTTAGAAGATCTTCTAGGTGTTCAAAGGTTTCGAGCCTTTTCTCCTTCGACGAATCCGATTCTTGGACCTCTTAACATTTATGAGAAGTGTTACTCCTCCTGAGCTTGGTCTCGTGAAGACTTCAATTTCCCGCGCACTCCTCGCGTTCCAGGGATTTCGATAACTCAGATCCTCAGGATTTCTCGAAGAGAAAATCCTCTCGCCCTCCTGGCATTCCCCTTTTCCGTTCTTCGACTTCTGTAAAGTCTCTTCGACACTTAGCCGAATCTCGGATCTGTACACTACTTGCACCATATCTTCACGCAAGGCTAGGGTTCTTGCGGACGACTGTGCACTCTTTGCACCAGTCTGTTTGCACCCCTTGTAAATTTAAAGTTTAAAGACTAACCAGCCTCATTTGGGCGTACAAAACATCTATTTATCATGGAGGGCTCTTAGGGTTTCCCCTGGCTACTTGTCTACTCTAAAACTTGTCCTAACGACTATCTAGACCAGTCGCGGTCCAGAGCCGTAGTGGAATCTCCCACTTTGCTCGTAATCATCCAAGCGTGCCTCCGAATTTTCCCGGCCTAGCTTCAAGCATGCCTCAAGAGATTAATTATGGCGTTGGGTTAAGGCGGTCTTCAAAATATCTATTGTAACTGTCACCGTTGAGCTCTCGTAAATATTTCTAGATGTTGATGGGTCTTGCTCCGCACAAGTGACTGCAATGCTCCTGCATCAATCTCCGAGGAACCGGCGGTGATGCCTTGGAACTTATATTGTTGGCCCTCCTGGTCAAATTGCATGGTTAATTCCTTAAAATCCATGATAATGGGACCCAAAGTCCTTAGCCATTCTTCACCCAACAAAATGTCACAACTTCCCATGTCGATAGAAAACATATGAGATTTCATGTGGTACTTGTTAGCTCCCAAAATGAATCAGTCACTATGGTTTCATTTTGTGGTTGATAGCATGGCTACTGGTAGTTTTCTCCAATTTGTTTTGAGTTCTTCTAGTAGAAAAACTTAGGTTTTAATTTATGTCTTAAAAATAAGACGATCCATAAAGGTCTTCTCTTTAAAAATTTCATCAAAAACTTTCAACAGCTAACGCGTGTTTTAAAGATGATGATTAGCTGGTGAAAGCGGTGATTTTCAACAGCTAAGGAGCATTTCTCACGGGCTGTTAGCTGGTTAAAGCGACGATTTTCAACAGCCAAGGAGCACTTCCCACGGGCCGTTAGCTGGTGAAAGCGGGGATCACGTGTGTTTTCTACACGTTTTAAAAAAATCAAAAGATGACATGCTCAGCCCACGTCATGCAATCATTATGATGCGCTGGTGAAAGTGGATAATGATGGAGATTTGGGTTTGCACGTCTAAATCGGATTGCAAAGCAGATCTCATTCATAAATGCATTCATCATGATCATCGCATTGGAAATGGTGAATTCAAATCAATCATCACAGGTGAAGGAGCGGTACTACTTGGCTGGTGACATCAAATCGGTCCATCATTTCCCCAACATGCATCATCCACAAGCGTATGATAAGTTTTCAATTTTGAAAGACAGAGTTGAGTGTTTTCACCAGCGCAAGACCTCGGCCCGAACAGCAGATTGTAGTGTTTTGTGTGCAAAATCGTTTCGGGTTTGAATTGCAGATGGCAAGGAGACGCAGTGGTTCTTTGTTGAGAAAATAATTAGACAGTCTGTCCTTTCTACAGGCGCATCCAGAGGTGCAAAAACACTTCTCAAACGCAGGTTGCATGGAATATGTCGAGAAGCTACAGAACGGCTGTCACCAATCAACAGCAGAGGCATTTGCTAAGACATTCGATGAAAATAAAGCATGTGTTGGGTCTTTAGAAATCATCATGGATGAAGCTGCCATTGCTGCAGCGACCAGTTTACCTAGATCAGGCCAAATTTGGTTCAAAACAACAGCAACCAAGAACCTAAATTTCAGAGCATATCTAAAGGAAGAATTCAGAAATAATGCATGGAAGAAGAGCATGCCAGTTTCCCATTTAGAGGACGAGTGGCAGGATTTGTTTAAGGGCATCCAACTCTACATAAATTCAGAAGGCAGGTACGACAAACTGATGTTGTATCATTTCAAGCTCTTAGACCATTTTATAGGGAAAACTCTCCTAAATTTACCTTTCTTCTTGCACAAAAGCTTAACTAAAGTCTGTAAAAAGATTAGAGCTAAACCTCTAAGTATGAAGAACACTCTTTGCCACTTTGGCCTTATTAAATTGATAATCCTGGAGGAGCTAAGACAAAAAGGAAGGACTTGGCAACATTTTCTTTTTTGGGAGGGCTTTGAAACTCAAACCCAGCCCATGAATGAACAGAAGAAAGCTGGAAAAAGGAAATTGACTCCTCAAAGCAGCTCGAGGAAGAGGAGAACACTTCTAGGACCCCCAGAAGATAGGATATATGGTGTAAGATCTCATAGGTCAAAGAAAAAATTGGATTTTGAAACTACTACAGAGCAGCCTACAAAAAAGAAAACAAACATTTTAAATCTGCCATACAAAGACTCAGAGCTAGAGCAAGAAGATGAAAGCCATGCCATTAAAAGCCCTGAACACTCCATTGAATTTGCACATGATTGTGAGACCTTTACTCACACCGATGAAGGGGAAACATCAAAGAGCACTAAGTCGAAGAAAACACAAAAAATCAAGCAACTAAAAGAAGTGATCGCTCAGCAGGAGGTCTTAGAAAGAGTAATAAAGGAAAGATACAAGACTCTGTCTGATAATTTCGCAGAAACAAATGTTGCATTTGAAAAGCTGGCTCGTGAAAGTGTCAAGGACAAGAAGAGGAAAAAGAAAATCACCAAATACTATAATAGTCTATGGTGGTTAGCAAAACGCCTTAAGAGGAAGATTAGAAAATTGAAGCAAAAGCAAAAGTCACACCCAGATCTGCAAGTGCTAGCTCAAGTTGTTGTGAATATGCAAGGGGATAAAGTAGAGACACACTAAGTTTTTGATAGAACCACAGTTTTGGAGGTGAAAGTTCATTTTGGGCCAAGGCAAAGCTTTCACCAGTGCACAGGGCAATTTTACAACCAGTTAGCTGGTGAAAGGCAGCGCTTTCACCAGCTAACCAGCGAATCATAAGGCGAGTTAGCTGGTGCAAGCACAAAAATCATTTTTGAAAGCTAAGGTTGGAGCAGGGCGATTTTCATAGGATTTAAATAGGTTCCAGAGCATTAAAGGATTAACAACTTGGTCAAAGAAATACTCAGCATCAGAGATTCGTGGGAGTTTTCAAAACCACATACTAAATTGATCTCCTAAAGTGTCGATTGTGAGTAACTAAAGAAATCCAACTGCCAAGACAGGTGCCTTTGCCATGTTTCATGACACAACAGATTCCAGAAACTGAAGAGTACAGATGTCAAATTTTGAGATGGAAGACAATTCGAATGCTAGTTTAGCCATTAAGTCTTTGTTATCGATTTGCTTAGTTAATTTGATTTGCTATTTTTAGATACAGATCTAAATTTTCAGGATCTTAAAAACTGATTGTAAAAGGCTATAAATGCCTATCTTTTCTAAGAGACAAGGGTTCAAACTGGGAATATATTTTGTGCTACTGTATAGACTCTTATTTACATAATAAAATTACAGTCTCCTTTCGTTTTCAATATCAGAAATATCCATGTTTCCCTTTCTGTACTTTATTTCAGTTTATCTTAGCTTATGAAGACTGTTATCTCTTTATTGAGCTCATAGACTTGAAGTGAAGGTTTTCTTTCTATCTTGCATTAAGCCCTACATTCAGTTGTATTTGGAAATCAAGATTAGTGTTCTTCGTCCTCTCCTTTCAAATTACTTGATCTGATTATTGTTTCCTGAAAGCACTATTTCTTTAGATGTATGATGAGTTGTCTATTACATTGATCATTAAAGACCCCATTATTCCAAGCATATCTACACATTATTTTTAAGTTACCAAGCATCCTTAGTCTACAACCCTAAGGAATTTTTTGGAGTGATAACAGTACTGACCAATTTGAAGGCACACATTTTCACAATGCCTGCCACATTTCATGGACCTTCCATTGGAAATCATGATTTGAAAATTATTGACGGCAAGGATATAGCAATTAGTTTCTTGGGCAATGTGGTGATGAATAAAACTTTGGGTGCTTCCACTATCAACAAAAATGATGACCTTCCTATGCTTAATGTAACTAATTAGCTTGAGGGTTTTGGGAGCAGAGAAGCCAGTGAGAGCATTCAAGGAAATGATCGGTTCGACTTTGGGAGGGTCGAAGGGAGGGGTCGGGTCAGTGGGTTCAGGTGACGTGGCCACAAGGGGAGCCTCAACATCGCCTTCTGAAACATCCTCTGAGATGGCCATAAAAATCTTTTTTTCCTTACACTTGTGCTCAGGAAAACATTTGTCATCACAATTATAACAAAGTCCTTTGAGTTGGCATTCAGCCATTTTTGCTTTGCCCTCGTCAATTTCTAGATCTTTAGTGGAGTAGAAGGAGGAGTGGGAGTGATTGGTTTTGTGTGAGGACTAAAGGAGGGTTTTTAGTTCTAAGAAGAGACAACCTGTTGTGCTTTTTTATCTCTTTTAGTAGTGTCCACCCAACTCTAAGGCTTGTTATCACTCAGTTTGTAGGATAGGTCAAGTAGCTTGAAAGGATAAGTCAAACTGGCGTAACAGGAGCTTCCCCACCCACTGTCACCTCGATGGGGATCTCTTTCTATTTAGGGTGGCTAATCCCAAGGGAGACGTCCCTAGTAATCTGAGGTTTTGAAGGAAAAGGATTAAGGGTTCAAGGCTCAAAGGTTAAAATAAGCTTTCCCTTCACAGATTACTGCCGAGAAGATAGTCAAAGAGAAGGTATTCCACTGAAAAGGCACATGTTTGCGAGACAAGGCAAATAAAACTAAAACGTGCCGCAGTGGTTAGTACTTCAAATTTTTAATGACTATCTTTAATATATACACATGAGCATAATAAATGTAATTATTGACGAAGTCAGTGATTGCAATTAAAGCTAAGACTTAGAATGTCACTTCCTCAATAAATACAAATGATAGTGCATTCAATGTATAAAATTAATCTTTAAATTACCAAAATGCTTTAAATATCATTAATGTGCTCACATATATAATGTTGTTGCGTCACTATGCTACTAAGGGTGATGTCAAGCTTGTTCTAGGTTAGTTTTGGTAGGCACAGAAGTGGACGTTTTGCAAATTAAGCCAATGAAAATAATCTACACATCAATGCCAATTGCTAGATGACAAGGCCACAACGTTTTATACCAAACAAGGGATCAAAATAGGTGTGACGTCATTAGCTAGTTAGGGTTAGTAGGTCGCTAGGGTTAGTTAGGGTTTCAATTTAAGAGTTTGAAAAAGGTTGTTTTTAACACAAGAATCTCAACGTTTTAGGTTTAGACTAGTGCCTTAGGGTAAATGGAGTCAAGGAGTAAGGCTAAAGGCTTAGAAGGATTTAAATTTAAGGACTAGAAGGTTAGGCTTTCTAGTGCTGCAATGGCAGGGCCACAAAGTCAAAACCCTAAGGGGAGGAGGCTCATTCCGGTGTAGCTTAAGCTAGGCCTCATTGTTATAACCCTAAAATGCACCATACAGGTTTACCTGGCATCAGGCCAACTCATGCCTCTTCCTAGCCAAAGCCATGCTGAGTAACTCTTCAAAAACCACTCAAAACAAGCA
>JZKD02S0339306.1:107862-122167 GCA_000966675.3 Picea glauca | reverse complement strand
GGACGGGAAAAGCATCTTTTTCATTAGTCTCAAAATGAATCACTTACAATGAGTTCTGAGACTGGCCACCGTTCCTCGATCTTGATCCTGGGCTCCTCCTCTTCTTTTGTCCTCCCACTGCTGCAATATGAAGTTCTCCTGAAGCTTAAGGAAAAGCTAAAGGGTGGGGACAATAATAGGCTTGACAATTTTGGCAGAGTTTCTTTGCTATCCTTTTTCCTCCTTTGATTAGTACCCCTACCCCTCCTTTTATAGGCTAGGAAGAGCTAGGGTTTTAGGCGAACTCTCGGCCATGCATGGAGGAGAGTTTTAGTTAACTGACAAAAAGCCTCGTGTCTTGGCGGAAACTTCCCTAATTTTTTGCTTTGTTAGGTACTCGCGGGCTGCTTTGGGCTAGCCCGCGGATGCCCGCGTGCAGTAAAAGGACAGCAAGCAGTTTCCCACGCCCAGTGAGAAGTTAGGGCGCGGGTTGCTTGTTTTGAGTGGTTTTTTGAGGAAATACTCGGCATGGATTTGGATAGGAAGAGGCATGAGTTGTCCTGATGCCAGGTAAACCTGTATGGTGCATTTTAGGGTTATAACAATTATCATGTTCAATCTTACTTATCTATTCTATGTGCATTATCATGTGTCTGTTATTCCTTGACTAATTGGTGAATTTAGTTATACAACCTTATACTGCAAATTGCAACATAAACTATTCACTCTAACATTCATAACTACTACGCATCACTTATCTAACAAATAGTTATAGATCTAGTTATGCATAAAGAGAACATTCATGCTCAATCACATAAAAAGACAAGCAGACACAGTAATTAACATGGTTCACCCAACTTTGGGCTACGTCCACAACGACTGGCTTCTTTATTATTCTTTCTGTAATCATCTCAGATATGCACACTACGCTTACAATAGATATATCATGATATCTGTCTCCATCTTTCCTGGCCGCTCTGCAGTACAATCCTCTCTCTACAAAACTCTCCCTAGACCTTCAAACATAGACTCTCTCTCTCAGTCTTAGTCTATTCTCTCCACAACAACATTAGTTTTTCTCCAGCAGAACTTTGGCAGCAACCCCTATTCTACCTGACCCATTACATATTTGTACATGGAAGCTAGGGATAAAACCCTACTTGCTTATTCCCAAAACTCTATTACAACTCATTCTAACTCATTACAACTCATGTTGACTAGTTCTTCGGGAGTGATTTTCCTACTTTTGCGTATGCATGTTGCTTTTTCATTCTCGATTGTTGTTCTCCCTGCTTTCGTGTGTCTCTCTGCTTTTTCATGTTGAATTGTTGTCCTTAATTTTCGCCTTCTTTCCCTTCCTTCTTTATTCTCTTTCTTTTCTCTCCCAAGTATTCTTTTACTACACAATTCAATTCTGAATGCACATTTACTGCACACTCTGCTCCATCTTTCTCTTCTTTCTTCTGTTGCTGCAAATCTCCTCCATAGTTGGGGTTTTCCTAAAAAATGTATCCAAAATGCCTATCCAATAGGCCCCCAACACTCACCCGTGGCTTGTCTTGAGCCACTCAGGCCTATTGCATCATGATTCTCCATGACTCCATGAATTTTTGGAGGGTTTCCCTCGCTGTCATGAATTCTTTTATTACTTCTACTTCATTTTGTAAAATTTCTTCTACGACTTGCGCAATCAAGGTCGAAAGTTTATTCTAGTTTCCTGTGATGCTTTCCTTGTCATGCCCTAAGAAGTGGCCAATTCCCCTATTATCCCGAGTGCTTCATTCTGTAGGGGTTCTAATTTCTTCTTTTGCTCTTCCCTTATATTTCTTCTTGTTCTTCCCCTTTTTATTTGTTTTCTTCCTCTTTTCTACTTTTGTTTGTTTTTTTTATTTTACCTCCCTACTATAGTATAGTTACTATGATACATTTGTTCTTGTGTAGCTCATATTATTGCACAGACAATCAGTCGTCTCTATATAGATTCAGTCGACTTCTATTCACCATTTCTCCAAGGAATTCTCCATTCAAGGTTTCCAACTACTCAACAACTGCCTTTGTCACATGTTGAATCGCATATGGTCCTAACCAATGCATTCAAAACTTTCCTAGATGATGAATGAACTTACTGTTGTAGAGTAATACTAAGTCTCCCACTTGAAATTTTTATGTTTAATGTGTCTATAATGCTATGCCTTCTCTCTCTTCTTCTGAACTTGTTGATGGAACCATGCGACAAAGCGATATTCTTCAAGTTGTACCAACTGTGAGAATTTCTCCTCTATTGCACCAGAGTCCAAAATATCAGTAATTAGTGCAATGCATAGGATAGGAAAAATAAACTCCATCGACATCACTGCTTCTTGGACATAGACTAGCCTAAAAGGTTTATGTCCTGTCAACTTTTTGCTTGTAGTCCTTTGTGCCCATAAAACTGCAGGAACCCTTAAGTCTCTATCATATCTTCCTACATTTCAAATATTTGTCCAAGAATTCTCCATAATTTTATTAAAAGATTCTATTGTCCCATTGGCCTGAGGATGATACAATGTTCTCCTTTGATCATAAATTTGAAATTCCTCAATCAATGCTACAATCGTCCTATTCAGGAAATGTGTTCCTTGATCACTTAATAGAATGTGAGGGAATCCAAATCGTGTGACTACATTCGCAAATACAAACCATGCAGTAGTCTTTGTAGTGCATTCTATGGTTGGTTTTGCTTCTGCCCATCTGGTCAAATACTCTATCACAACGATTATGTACCTAGCTCATGATCTTCTTGTTGATGGGTTGATTGGTCCAACAAAGTATATTTCCCATTTATAAAATGCTTGCAATGTAACATGTGGGTGTAAAGGCATATCATCCCTGCTAGACGGATTTCCCACCCTTTGACATACATTTCTTTCCTGACAATATTCTTTAACATGCTTATAAAGTGTGGGTCACCAGAGCCTTATGCACAAAATCTTATGCGTAGTTGATTTACCTGCATAGTTTCCTCCTGCAATCCCTTTGTGCCCTTTTGTGAGTATCATAGCCCTTTCATGCTCTAACACACATCATCTCAATATTCCATCTGCACCGAACTTGTATAAGTTCCATGCAATCAACTAGTAATATGTTTCTTTAACCATTAATTGTTTCTTCTGCGCAATGTCTACAAAGTATTCGTCCACCATTTTAACTGCAAATAATTGTGCATCCAGAAAGATTTCATATAGATTCCATGCATCTTCTCCTGAGAGTATGCACGATAAATGATCTGGTCCTACATTCAACTTCCCCGGTTTCACAACAACCTCAAAATCGTATTCTTGAAACATCAGTAGCCACTTGCATATCACCCCCCCCACCAACATTGGCTTGTTCACTAAGTATTTTATTGCAGAATAGGCTATATACATCTTAAAATGAGAACCGAATAAATAGTGTCTAAACTTATGTAGTGCATATACCATTTCAAATCCTTCTCATTCTGTAGTGGTGTAATTCTTCTCTGTTATGGACAAACGCCTACCTGCAAAAACAATTTAATGATCCATGTCACCTTCCCCTAGTTGAGATTGTGTTGTGCCCAAAGATATGGATGATGCATATACATGAACATGGAACTCCTTCCAATCTAGGAAGATAAAAATTGGCATAGTCATTATTTCCTTCTTTAATGTGTCCAAATCCTTTTGACAAACCTCATTCCACTGGAACTTTGTTTCTATCTTCAACGGTTTCTCCATAGGTGTTGTAATCTATGCATAACCCTTAATGAACTTCCTGTAATATCTTGTATGAACCAGGGTTGCTCTCAAGTGTTTAACTGGTGTGGGAGGTTGTAAGTCCAAAATCACTACAATCTTGGAAGGATCCACTAATAATCCCTGCTTACATACCACATGGCCCAACAAAATTCCAAAAGGTGCACAAAAAACACATTTCTTCATATTTAGTGAAATATAACATTGTCTACAACTATCCAACATTAACCTTAGTACTTCTACATTATCTTTCAATAAAATAAACACATTCCAATCATCTAATTATACTTTAATGAACTTATGAATAAATTCCTTAAAATATGCCACAACTACTCTTGAAAAAACTAAAGGTGCATTCTTCAGTCCAAAGGGCATCACTGTGTACTGATAAATTCCCCACTCTATTGCAGAAGTAGTCTTATACATGTCTTCTTGCACAATCTTTATCTGATGGTATCCTGAGAAGCCATCTTTGAAAGAATAGGTCTCCTTCCCTCCTACATTATATAGTACCTCATTTGTGAACGGTGTTGGAAATGGATCACACAGACATGCATCATTTAACTTCCTCAAGTATACACAAACCCTGATTCCTCTTTTTTTCTTATCCAGTATCACCATTGGACTTATCCATTATGATTCCACCACTGGTTTATTGGATTACTGAGAGGCGGGGTGAATCATTAATGGAGCAATCAAATCCCTTTTAACCACAAAATGCAAGTGTTATATCAATGTAGAATTATCATCCAATAGTTGCAGAGTAAATAAACAATGAACAAATGAGCAATCATACACATACACAGTACACCAGTGTTTTTACGTGGAAACCCAAAGTTGGTGAAAACCACAGAATTATTTTTCTTATATGTCTTTAAGAATTACATTCATAGGAAGCACCAACTTCCTTTGTTTTCTAGTTGCAACTAGAAGGAGGCTACAACCCGAGGGAAGCTCCAACTCCTAATTCTCTGGATACAACCAGAAGGAGGCTACAATCCCCTATGTTCTTCGACTGCAACCGGAAGGTGGCTACAGCCACATGTCCTTTCCCTGTCCAATCTCCCTGTCGTAGAAGTAGAATGATGGAACCAATGTCCCACTATCACTGTGAGATATACTACTATAAACCTGTACCAATCAAGTAGTAATCAACATGTTCCATAAACAAGTACATCAACCATGCACCAACCTGTACCTCAACCTATACCATGAGCAAGTGCATTAACCATGCACTAACCTGTACCATAAACAAGTGCATCAACCATGCACAAAACCTATACAAATAACATGTCACAACAACCTGTCTCATCAATATTATCAACCAAATCAAATCTACTCACCAAGATCAATCACCTAGAAAAATCTCAAAGATGTGCATCAACCAAGCAAAACAACTCATAATCATCACCAACATCAATATGTGCTTCTAATACTATACCAAGACAAGTATGCTACATCATCCATAAACCATGTGTGTTGTCCCTCGACCAAGTTTTGGAGAAACATTGGTCGCGTTTGACCATTTTTGGGACTTCGATGGGCTGGTCAAAGATGGAGCACCCAAACGAAGCGGAGGTCGTGGGATATCACCTATTTTGTGGGATTTTTGGGCTTTTGGGATTTATGTAACGAGTATGGGATGTCAGTCCATGGGTTTACCCATGTTTAGGCCTTTTTTTAATATATAAATAAGTAGATAAGACTTAGAGAGAAGTCGATGTAAGGCAATCTAAGTTGGCTTCGTGCAAGAATATGTAAAAGGTGTTAGCTAAGTGTTGTATTGAGTTGTTCTGGATCAATGGTATAATTGTAAGAGGATTTGTGCACATACTATGTAAGGATTTGTGCTAATAAGAAGTTGACTTTGTTCCTTGACCTAATTTTGGGAAGGAGGATCTGGTGGGCTGCGCGCAGATCTCCTGTCCTCTGTAGGGTTGCACTCTGTGGCTTTGTGCATAGGAGCCGAAGAATGTAGAAAGATTGAAGATTAATAAAGAAGAGAAGAATAAGTTGGTGGACGTAGCCTCACACTGGGGTGAACCACATATATCTTGTGTTCTAATGTGCTTCGTCGAATATTGCTCATGTTTTTTATGTGTTTATCTGCTTAGTGCACTGATCTTGATGTATGATAGATAGTTCTATGGATGCTTAGTGGTTTATGATATTTTATTGTTAGATCTAAGTAATTGCTATGTGCTAGGTTATTGAAAGTACTTGATCTTGGTTGCTACTACGTTTGTCTATAATTAGGGTTTAATCTGTGATGTGACTTATGAACTAATGCATGTTATTGGCTATGTTCTCTGTCAAGTGTTGTAATCATAGATATGTGTCCCAACTCGGCTGTAGACACTTGAGTCCTGCAACTGCCCTTCCTCTACCTCGGGTGAGACTTCATCTGCTTTTCGCAGGTGTTGCCAAAAGGGCCAGGAGTTAGGGTTTTGTTGGTGCGTTGTTGAAGCATTGAACCCTGGGTCTACCCCTGTGCCAACAAATGGTTCTGTTGCCGAGACCTGAAACTGTGAGTGGTGGGAACTAAAGAAAAGAGAAATCTTTGTGCATAGATCTATTGTTGTTGTGCGCAATATTCTACTTGACTTGCGAAGATCTATGCTAAGAAAAAAACCTAATCTGAAAAAAATAGGTAAGATGTTAAATCTTTGTGCTCTAATAAAGGTAAGATAAGTGGAAATATTTTCTTCTAAAGTATGAATCTAGGTATGTTTGATAGATTTTGTCCTAGTCTGAAAACTAGGGTATAGCTAGAAGAAATAATTGATCCGAATAAATTTGATAGAGATAGTGAAAGATATGTTATTCCTATGCATAAAAAGAATTTTTGGACTAACAAGTGGATGCAGGAACCTAGAAATATTTTTTGCATATTGCAGGTCCATCATTGTGATCCTGGTGCACAGTATAGGAAAGGTTGGGGATCGTTTAAAAGAAAGAGAGGATTGGCACTGTGTTATAATTGTAGAAGGCTGGGAAATCTTTCTAAGGAATTCCCTGGTATAGGTCCTATTTGTCTCTATTGTAAATCTATTAGTGATGAGGTTGAGGATTTCCCTAGAATGATTGCCAAAGTCGACAAGATGAACATGAGACAATAAAACTATAAAGAAGGACAAGAGGCTAAGGATATGTTAGAGAACCAGAAAGAATAATATACTATGTTATTACATTTGAAAGAAACACTGAATAATCATAGAGACGTCAATTTACCAGAGATCCTGAAAGAAAAGAAGTGCATAGAAACAAGAATAGGAGACTTTGACATAGATTGTGTCTTGGATGAGAAAACACAAGTGAATATTATGCCAGAAAGCACTTGGGAAATTTTTTGAAATCATGCTATGATACCTTCATTGGGAAGGATAGGTCTGTTTAAAGGAAATATGATAACCCTAAGTGGAAGAGTTACTAATGTACCTCTGATTACTCATAGAACATTGACCGAAGAAGAATTTGAAGTCATTAAGTTTGTTGAGAACAACTCTTCGTTTTCACTCTTGTTAGGAAATACCTTGATTGAGAAAGATCAGATCAGAAGGAAAGAAGAAGAGGAAGCTACATAATAGAAAAATAAAGAATTAAGGGACTTCATAGCAAGACAAATAGAGCAACTAATAGAATAACAAGAGGATAAGTCGAAGCAATAGAGGGGCAGAGAGTTAGCTGTCGAAGTTGAAAGAACACAAGAAGGCTTAAAGAACCTGTCCATGCAGGAAAGAAGTGCATCAACCCTAGAGATAGTAAGAGAAGAGGTATTGCCTTTGAACCTTTTGAAAGACCCTCAGTAGTGAAAAGATGTTAGAATAAGAGAAATTAAGAATAATAATGGAAATAGGAACCCAGAGACTCAGATCATAGGAAAGAAGGCAAGAAAGCTCTGTAAGAAGAAAGAAAAGTTAGAAAAACTATGGGAAGTTCTAGAGAAGACTTTGCAGGAGACAGATATGCATAAGTTGAACCTCGCTGGAATAGCAGAACAATGCAGAGTTGTACTTCTCCAGGGCAAAGAAATATGACCGTTGGAGGCACCCCGATCATTAGAATGACGCTCTAGAATGGCTAGAAACACAGTTATTGACAGAAATATCATCGTTGGACCATTGAGACCGTGCCATAACAGATGGATGCGCATCGATGGACGTATTCCTACCCGTTGGAGGGATTGGTTATGACACTTTCCTATTTAACTCATCAGACGCTACACCAGGACCACTTTTTGCAAACCGAGATATCTGAGATAAAAGAGAATTTATTTCATACTGCGTTGTGTTGTCTAGACCTCACCATTCAATTGATTACCTTGCTTGTCCATTCTCTTGCCCGATTTATTTTATTACAAAGTGTGAATGTCAGGCAAATGTAACATAGTAGAGAGGTCTATGGAGTATATTCGTGTAGACCTCATGACTAAGAAATTCATGTCTATAGGAATACAGGAATTATCAATTGGTGGATTGCAAGCATCCCCATCAACTGGATGACATTCCGACTACACTGCTGAGAAGAGAAGAAAGCACCACGATGATCTAGATAATGCGAAGAAGCCCCCTTTAGTATTTCCAGAGTACATCCCACCTCTGGATGACATGGTTAACCATGATAGCATCCCACATGATTTTGAGTACACGTTGATCACTACGTACCTCCCGAAGGGGATATGCGCAGTTGGACCCCAGTTAGGACACATCCCAACTTTGAAGAACAATGAATTCAACCTCGGATATGGAAGAACTATGCGATGCTCACACCGCATAGTTATTTTATGAAGATGACAGGGAAGAAGCCCAACATAGTCTCCCAGCCGTGGATTAAGGAGCTCGTGCAATCCACGATCTTGAACATAATGAAGATACCCCACTTCAACCAACATTAAGAGTTTAAATATTGGGTTAAACTCCTCTTTTCGTGCTACCATGGAGGGTATCTATGGCTTAATAGGTGCGTCACTATGGATTTGATGCTAATCCATCTCATTACATGACTGAGCATGCAGGGATTAGGACCCTCAGCAGTTCTACCCATGGAAGGTTGGAGATGGCTCCTTGGCCCAGCATATAAAAGAATACTATGGTGATGTAGAGAAGGGAAAGCGAGGCTACAAGGTAGCCTCCATCTAGGATGGTGTAGTGTGCCTTACTTTCCAACTGATCGCTGGCAAGATCATCAGAAATAACAGGCTGACACAAGTCACGGGGTTCATAGTGGACCTCATAGGGAAGTGTGTCGAAGGAATGCATATGAACTGGGCAAGTTACCTCTTCAACAAGTTGGAAAAGGACTGTCGCTAAGCATAGGACCAAGGATATAAGTTTCATTTCAGTTGGTTATTAATTTTAATCACATTTGTTTCTTGGTAGATGTCGAAAGGAGCGACATTCCTTGAAGTCGAGCCATCAGATTCATTGGCCGCAAGGTTCTCCACCTTGTGGTACACGAACGATATGGCGAAGCAATGGAAATCAAATGTGGTGTTCCACGCTTACTACCTATAGATGAAGTGCACCATTGAATCATTCCCCCGAATGACACTGAATACACTCTATCAGTACAGATCGTTCGTGAATTTCTGCACAGACCGACACTTCACCTACATCACTGCATGCAAGGATGAAAGTAAGGAGGAGTTGTAGTCTTATTATAAATTGACCAATGAAGACATGGAAGAGATCACTAAGGAATGGCCAACAAAATTCCTTGTACCAGTGAAGATGTCGAAATCTCCAACCTCGACATCATCAGAAGTCCATTGGTCACCCGTGTTGAACATGATGGACAAAGCAACATGAAGAAAAAGGAGGAAGTGTAGGACATAGAAAGTGATGAGAAGGAAAGCACATCGGAGGAAACTACACCTAATTCACCTATAGGAGGAGGAGGAGATGAAGTGAACCAAGAGGAAGGAGGGGAATAAATAGACAAGAAAGAAAAATGATAAGTAACATTGCCAAAGGATCCCCTTACAGAGGTCGAGACATCAAAGAAAAGGAAGGTTTCTCTGCAGAAACCCTCAACACAGAAGAAGACCCGAGCCAATAAGCCTTATTCGAAGAATGTGCTCACAGTGGACTATGTATATCTCATCATCGAAGCCGTAGAATATGCTTTAGAAGATATCTTGCAGATACATGAAGTGAAGAAAGAAACAGTGTATGACAGAATAGAGAAGGATCTCAAGGATATACAACAAGCCATCCATTCGAGTCATGCAGTGCCTACTACACCTTCTTCAACATAAAGTGTAGAATTGGGAGATGATCCCACCTAATTACGAAGGCTAGCAGATGCAACCGAGGCTCGACTCCATCGAGTCCAAGAAGAAAAGGAGCAGGCCATAGAGGCCTTCAAGAAAGAAAAGCAGGAGGCCTTAGAGAAACTTTGAGTTGTGCAGCAAGAGAAAGATAAAATTGTTGGACACACCTACCACACTTAGAGGGGGGGGGGTGAATGAGTCTGGGGCTCTTTTTCAAAACTTCCCTCTTACACAAAACTCTTTAGTTAGCATTCAAGTTTTACTCATTACTCATTGTTGTCATTTATAACCAATTAGATGTGAGCACATGTCAGCAACATATATTAACAATATATCATCAACAAGTCATCACCACAAAGAACACAAGATGTATGTACAATTTTATTTTTATTACGGCCTACAATCCTTGGGGTTTTTCAGCAACAATTGAATAGAGTACAAATCTACAAGACACCGGATCTATATGCAAGACTCAACTTACATCCTCAACACCAACTTAGATGAGGAAACAATCTTCCATATATATCAATATATCACAGGTACGTGACCCGTCGGTAGTGCAACACACATATGTGCATTCCCTACCAGTCGTACAACCCGTGTATGTACGCTACCAGTCCATACTACAACTTGCGTATACCTCTGAGCAACTAGGGTTTATCCTTTTCATCATATGATTAGATCCTATGCAACCTACAGACACATTCTCTTATGTCTTCCACTGTCCATTCTGACCCACAATCAGTCACAACAAATCCAAGCACTCCAATAGCTTGCTCATACATCTCAAACATACACTATGAATGCTACTCAATCATGTATGAACAACAATTATACTGTAGCCATCATATCAATACTATGTCACAAGAGTGTTGATCACTCCATCAACCAACACATGCCACATCACAATAGCCATACCAAGAATTCCTTAACCATTCACCTCACAACAAACAAGAGCGCCCATCAAGACAAATAATGCAACCATACCAGAGTTTCTAATGCAGATTTGAGCCCATAGAATGCCGATCTGGAACCTGCTTAATCATCCAAGATCTTGTCATCAACTCAAACACAGATCTTCAAGACCTCATCAATTGTACGCGCCTTGTCCTCATTCATCCCGCATATGTACGTGCCCTGGATCAAAGCAGCCCATGTATACCTCAAAAACTAGGGTTTCTAAACTTTTGAGACTTCTGTCATCATGACCACAGACTTGTTGATACTTTAATGCACTCATGAGATTGTCCAAACCATCTCTCTCTCTCTCAGAATAGATCTTCAATCATCCTCAAGAGATCTTCAACAAGTGTGTTTTTCACAAGAGACCATAGCCTCTTATTTATACTCTTCATCTTCTAGGTCACTTAACCCATATCTAGCTCACTTCCTTATTTTAGGGTTAACCACTTTCTATAAATAGAAAGTTCTCCATTATTTTATTAAAATAATCCTTCTTGATTTTGTCACTTTAMTTTATCATTAAAATAATGATTTCTTCTTTTCAAGCASTTTGACTTCTTTGACCATTTGGGGCTTCAAGCCATCATATGGGGGTCCTCCAACTTCGTAAGGTCATAACTCTCAAACCGTGAGGAGTTATGTGACATTCCACATACCACCGGAAATGGAATGACAAGAACTAGTCATCTAGGATAGTTTCACCAACAAAGTCACTGATCTTCATCTCATTATTCTACATACAATCATGGGTTCTCGCAACCACAACTAAACCACAAAGCATCTTCCCATGAGGGATTTCACCATAAGGGGACCACTTTGGAGTTCATCCATTTGTACTTCTTATTAATCATGAAAATACAATAATGAGTCATCAAACTATGCATAATATATCAAAGAATCCATCTTCATCATGTATCAATGACAACTCATTGATCCATCTTCATCTATGCATCTTGATCCATCTTCATCGATTGGTTTCCACTTGACATCTATCATTCTCATCAAGGATAATACCTATACATTGTTCATAAATCATCAATCAATCAATCCATTGACATGAATCAATCACTTGACATCACTCAATCACTTGCGATCAAAATAATCAAACCATTGGCATCAATGACAACATGATCCAACAATCTCCCCCTTTGGCATTGATGGAAATACCAACATTGATGTCAACACCAATCATTGATGTCAACATGTAGACAAGGCATGCTATACATCAGTAGTCATTAATCACAACCATGTGACTGTCTCTCCGATAACAATGTGACTATCTCTTCTCATTAGACTATGTCTTTCTATCAATAAACATCAATCACATCAATGTGACTATATCTCCCCCTTTGACATCAATGAAAAAGGGTCATTCTCCTCTTGGGGCTGATCCCCTTGCTTGAACTCTCCTTGGGTCTGCTTCCCCTATCTTGTTTCCACTGAATAATCTCTCCCCTTTTTAACAAGGGATATCAATCTGATGTAATGCTGAAAATACATTTCTCATGCTCCCTCTATGACCATCGCTCCCCCTCGAATTATTCCTCCGTGCTCTTTCCTCAAGTATAGAGCTCTTTTCTAGGTATGCATTTGATAAGTATTTCCTCCTAGAATCATAATAAGAATGACTTCCCCTATGGGTATGTCTCCCCTTATTTTCAATCGGATCATAGATCAACCACTTTCTATGACAATCCTTGGACCTGTTCATGCATCAAACTTGTGCCATACCATACATCATGAAACAAAAGATATGTCAATAATGAAAATAGAGAATCATGAACAAGATATCAACCAGTTACATCATGCACAACATCCATGTCCATCAACCATGTACCTCAACATATATCATCCATGGAATGTATCCACCATATGCCAACATGTGCATCTACCAATATGACAACATGTGCATCTACCAATGTACCAACCATGTGCATCTACCAATTATGCCAACCATGTGCATCTATCAATATGCCAAACAAATACCATCTATGAGTGTACCATCATGCATCATCACTTGCACCAAGCAATTATATCAACCATGCATCAACAAGTTATGACTCCTTAATGATGTACAACATGACTATCAACTCAACTCACCAACTACATGTCTCAATATGTAGCCCAACCACATGCAAAATGAATGCACCATGATATCCAACATATGCTTCCAATAATACATCATAAGATATATCAATGAAACTCAAATATGTACCAGCCATGTACCCCAACAAATCAACATCAATCCATACTCATGGGTTAGTGCCATGCAACCAAGAATTATTTTACATCGTCACCTTACATTATCTAACATAGAACCTTGAAAACCTACAACAAATAGTGTCAGAACCCACAATAAAAAATGTTAGACTCTGCAACACCGAGTTATACCAACATATCAAGCTGCAATCCATGTGCATTGCCTTTTTCCCAAGGCTTTACCATATATATGTGGTCTGTTTCACAACATCTTGTGTATGCACGCGACCTATTAAAGGTCATCCTGTGTATGTACATGACTGATACCACTGTCACACACGTATGCCTCTGTGGATAACACACTTGAACTCCCTTTCAGTCTTTCATTCTTATCTGGATACTATGTCTTCTTCACCCACTTCTGTAGATGTCCCTGCTCCTCAAAACTTGACCTCTGAGCATCCATTTTTTCAAAGATGTCTCCCTTTCTTACATCATTCCTTCTTATAGCCATGCTATGTGAAGTCCTCATCATGGAATTTCTTTTTGTGTTCCAACAATCCTTGTATTTGTGACCAAATCCATTGCAACTATAGCATCTCATGGTGTTATAGTGAACATCAATGTGTCCTACTTGATCACATATCCATCACCTCATGGTGTTATAAAATCTTCCATTATATATCCTTTCATAAGATATACATTCAAAATATTTGTGACCATATCCATTACATGAATAACAATGCCCATGAAAAATACTTTCATACCTTTTCTTTGGTGTCCCAAGGATAGCTTCTTGATGTCTTCCTTGCTTTGTTATTTTGAAATTTTCTTTTCGTTGTGTAGATGGTTGTTTTGCAACATTGTTTTCCTTATTTGATGGACTTACCTCATGCTTATTTGAGGTGCTTGCTTCAACATATGTATCTTCTTCTTTGTATCCAAGACCTAATTTACCAAGTGGTCATATTTGACTTTCGAAGATCTCATCCAAGATTTTTGAGCTATTCAAGAATTTATTTGACTTTTCTACCTTCTTTCTAAGATCAACAATTTCAGCTTCTAACTTACAACATGACTCTTCCTTTTCATTTATTTGATTCTTCAATAGTTCTTCTATTCTTTTGGCTTCTTCAAT
>JZKD02S0339306.1:88488-100632 GCA_000966675.3 Picea glauca | reverse complement strand
CAATGAAAATGAAATGACATGCAATATCCATCTAGAATAGTATTGCCTACAAATATATCAAAATTCATACCATTATCCATCAAACAAACTTGGGTCAATTACCTAAACCTGGGGTCTCCAACTTCTCATGGCCATAACTCTCTAATCACGAGGATTTATGTGACGTTCCACATACCATCAAAATTGGAATGAAATGTAATATCCATCTAAAATATTATTACCTTCAAATGTATTAAAAATCATTTCGTTATACATGAAACAACCTTGGGTCCTTAGGGGAATTCGAAGAGACCACAAAACAGTCAATGGAATATCTCTCTGAATTTGCCTGAAAACACTCCTCACCACAGAAATCTTAGTAACCTTGGGTCCATTACCCAAACCTTTGTGCTACCTAAATTCGCTACCCAAATTTCTCCAAGGGTTGAAATCAATCACTAAGGGTTGACATCAATCTCCAATATCACTCTCCAATGGTTGACATCAATGACAACCAATAATCCATACCAACTGTCCATCAACCTAAGCCAACTGTCAGAAAATATCCCCCTTTGAAATTGATGGGAACATTTAGTCATGATAAAATTCATGCTTATACTCCTCATCAATATTTCTATATCTCCCCCTTTGACATCAATGGCAAAGGGTATCTCCCTTTGGGGCTCCTCCCCCTGACTGAAATCTCATTGGGGCTACTCCCCCCGTCTACATGCCTTTGATTTTTCTTTAAGTTTATAATCCTTTGATTAATATCTCTCCCTTCATATGAATACTATGTCCCCCTTTGACAAAGGGTATCACTCTGAATTCATATCGCTCATTCTTCCCTTGTGACAATCACTCCCCTTGGAAACATGTCTCTATGATTTCTCTCCAAGCATTTACCTTTTGTAACACCCTGTTTCCCCCAGTTTGTAAAAATAACTGGACTGGCCAAGAACTATGGCAAACTCAGAAATGTGAATGTGTGATGTGAATGGACCTTGTGGAAAAGGTCGATGAATGTGAATAATATTATGAATATATATATATTTTAGGACTGTTGATAGGGGATATGCTAAAAATGAGACCACGATAGATGGAGAAAGGCGGTGGAAGGCACCTAGAATGGTGGCGTTAACCTCCACCGAGAACAATACCGTATTTGGACTTCACTGGCCCGGAGAACCAAGAGTGGCTCGCTGGCCCCAAATTAAATGTCTCGAAAGATAGTAGGTAGATGAATCCTGAGGAATTTATGAGGGATGGGGGGTGAACTGCCCATTCGTAGAGCCGTCAGGCCTGACCTGGGCGAGAGAAATCATGCCACACACAACCTTGCAAGAGGATAAGGCATGAGGGAGAAGTGATTGGGGGCAGACGTGAGGGGAGGAAGAGAACTCTGGAGATATGCAGAGTGAGTGATAGCAGAGAAGGGGGAGAGTAACCCTCTTTCTCGATCACTGGAAAACTGAGACACAGTCTCGCAGCATCATGGTCTCAGCTCAGGGGTGGCTAGTGGTAAATCCTATCGGAATCACTAGGCCTACGGTTGGGTGGAAACAAGCACCCCTCTTAGCAGTTGCACTCACTTCTGGTGTTATTTCTGATAAGTGTTTTACATCTTGCATCTTGAAATTCATATGTTGACATATATGCTCATAAAATGTGAAATTGTGAATGATTACAGTATAAATACTGTCTACGCATTGTTTTGATAAGAAAGGGTAGATGTATGCTTGTAACAGAAAAACCACGCATGGTTTATGTTAATAGATAAATTTAATTATGCGAAAGTTGAACCAAGTTAGACTTCCAGTCCATTCTCGGGAATTTGTTTCCCCTTATCTATCTCCAGGAATGCCCCGGAATAGAACTCTCCACAGAGATGTCCTTCTTGGAAAAGTTTACCAAGAGCCTCGAAAAGGACCTGAATGTGCAAGTCTTAGCAACCCTGTACGAGGAAGAATGATCCTCTTGAAATCCCGAAGTAGCACATTGGGATAAGTATCGATCGACAGATGAGATCCCATCGGAAGATCTATGGTCATTCACAACCATTAGATTGGCAGAAGAAGAAAGGGCGTTACATACCTTACCCCCTTTCTTTTATCTTCGTGAGTAGTGAGGAAATTGGGACCGTAGATCCCCAAGGACTGTGGGAGTATCGGGACCATTGGTTTTTTCACATTCAGAGAGTAGGGGTAGAGTGCACGATGTGGGACAGATATAAGCCGTCAGATCTTAGTTAGAAAACTCGATAGCCATTGGATCTGTTAGGAGATGCATGAGGGTTAAACCCTCATGAACAAGGGCGAAAGTCCCGAGAGAGGAGTTGGTATCGGGGATTCAGAGTTTGGGATTCCAGGAGTCCTAATGACAAGAGATCGGGACACTCCATGGTGAAAATCTCGATATAGATATAGACCATCCATCCATGAAGGACACATGGCGGAGATCGAGAGTCCATTGGTATTTTGGATATCGGGGATTCGAGTTGACAAAGGATTTGCATTCCTAGGGGTGGAAAGTCATGAAATCGCGAAACAACGAGGACTGTCCATCTGAGGGAGGATACGTGGAAGAAATCTAGGATCCCGGGAGAATCCCAAAAGAAAGAGCCCATCGGGACCGTAGAGCCCCTGGTCCATGGAAGTACCTGGACCGTCTATCTATAGAGCACACGTGGCTGTTGGTAAGTGCTTCATCATTTTGGCACCTGGGAAAAAAAAGGGGCAAGAACCCTTGTCTTTGCGAGTAGAAAAATCCAGATTACCAAAACCCTGAATCAGTCTAAGTGTGAATAAGTTTGGGAAAGGTGGGATTTAACCATGACCATTGATTATCCTGAAAATATCATAACAATTTATCATGGGTGAAGGTCGCAACCATCTATCACAGGGAGATGTGGTTGCCAATCGACATTTCGGTGTTTCGACACCCGGGAAACCAAAGGGAAAGAACCCTTGTCTTCGCGAGTCGCGAAATCCCAATCACCGAAACCCCAAAATGGTGAGAGGTGTGAATGAGGTTAAGGAAATCTGGGATTTGATCGTGATCGTTGATCATCCTAAAAATATCATGACCGTTGATCTTGGCTGAAGGTCGCCACCATCCATCGGAGGGACATGTGGCTGTCGGTCAATGTTTTGACATTTCGGCATCTGGGAAACCAGAGGGCTAGAAAACCTTACCCCCACAATTCGCGAAATCTGGATGCTCAAAATCCCGATACGCGTTGTAGTGGAGAGAAGAAGTATCGAAAGAATATGGACTGTCCATCAGAGGAGACACGTGGTGAGTGGTCAGATATTTGGGAAAAGTCATGAAATCTGTTGGACCATTGGATCCACACTCTTAAGAGCCATCGATCTCTTACATTAAATTCCATATAGGAATTCAAATATTTAAATGACAAGGAGTCTTGGAGTCATTGCATTCCAAACTCCCGAGTATCGAAACCCCGAAAGGATCCATACCATCGGATCAGGGGAGGCTAACAGCCATTGATATCCCCTTGGAGGGAAACTTGGGATACTTCATGGTTTTCGGGGATTTGAATGGGAAGGGAAGAAGTCCTGCATCGTGATTTCCTAAGTCACTAAAGGCCAGTAAGGTCTTTGCCGGTTTAAGTGCTTGGTCATGAGGACAAGACCCAAATAGGAAAGTTGTACTTGCCAGCCCTTTCAGGGTTCGACGCTTCATTGTGTCGAGGTTTGCAGAGTCGAAAGACTCGACGCTCTGGTAGCACTGAGTCGCGAAGAGCGAAAGGACACCATATTTGTTCGACCTATGGTCATGACCCGCGATCCTATGGGAATAGATGAGGGAAGAGATAGCTTACGCTTCGTAGACATTTCGAGGGTCTAACCATTGAGAAATCGACAAAAAATTCAATTTACATAGTGGGTATGTGACAAATTGGTATCAAAGATTGGTTACAACACTTGACCTGCTTGGGCTCATGAACGAGTTGCGCAGAAGCTTCGTTTGGGACACTCTTAAAAAGAGTAACCCTCTATCTTAACCCTCTTAATTCCAAAAAGGTTAAAGTTCAAAATGAAAACCCGAATGTGTATGCATGTGAAAGAAATGTGAATTTTGCGTGGGTTATAAAAATGTATCTAACTATTGACTAACAACCACCGTTTGTCTTTCCACACAAGCAGAAGATCAACTGTGGGAAATTATCAACACATAGTATGGTGACTCACCATGAAGTGGGAGAGGGCTCCCACAATAGAGACGAAGGGTCTGACAAAAGAAGGGCAGTAGGGACCCCTCCAGATCTAGCCAAGACTGTGAGGAGTCTCATGGTCGAATTATAAAGCTGCAAGGCTAACAATGAAAGGATGATGAAGGAACAAGAAAAACAAACAGAAATTAACACAGTTTTACTGTAGAGTTTATCGGATCTACAAAGACAAATGCAGCATGAACCTGAAACTCAGAAACATGGTCATATCAGTGGCCACAGTAAGAGGAGCACCTCGAAAAAGGTCCACCCCAGAGGTAAAGGACAAGTGTCCGATGATTCCTCTAACGAAAAGACTAAAGCGTTTTATGAACTCAAATTGGGACAACTTACTATAGAAGAATATGTTAACAGATTCCTCAACTTGTTGAGGTATGTACCTTATATAAAACCAAAAAAGGCAAAGGTGCAACGCTTCATCAGTGGGCTACCCAAGGAATATTGGAATAGAATTGAATTTGATGAGCCAAAGACCCTAGAAGGCACCATTCGAAAGGCAACCTATTGTCATGAAGAGTTTGGGCATCGAGCAGAACCTCGTGAAGGATGGAAACTAAAGAATAGTTCAAGATTTCAGAAAAAGGGGATCAAATCCCCAGGATTTAAGAACTACAAGAAGAACCCAAGAATGAACTTTCTATCCCAGAGTGTACACTAGCAGATTTTTCCCTCATCGGGTGGAAATAAAACTTCTGGACCTATACCAGTGAAGGTGGATAAAACCAAGAGAGAACCTCTGAAATTTTGGGGTTGCGAAGAGGAAAATCTCCTGAGAGACTGTCCACACCGACAACAGAATAGTCGAAGGATTTATAACATCCAGGAAACTAGTATTCTCAATGATGTGGCCAGGAGTGTGCCACAAATTTATGAAGCCTTGGATAATAACCAAGTTGACCATCAAGCTTCAATAGTGGAAATAGAAGGTATGATTTTCAACCATCTAGTGTTTGTTTTGATTGACCCTGGTTCAAATTTGAGTTATATAGCCCCTAAGGCTGTTGATAAGTGTAAACTACAGCCACAAAAACATACCAAGCCATGGTTGGTACAATTAGCCATTGGAACCAAAAGGAAGATAACAGAGGTTATACTAGCCTGCCAATTAATGTTGGGTGAATTCCCCACCCAAGCAACCCTTAACATATTACCCCTGGGATCATATGATCTGTTGATTGGTATGGATTGGCTAGCCGCCCATAAAACCTTAGAGTGTGTAAGAAAATAAGGGAGAAGAATAACCCTTCAAGGGATCCGAAAACCTATCTCGGTGAGACAAATATCAGCCTGCAAATGATAAAGTGTTGTTGAAAGGGATGTCCCCTATATGAAATACAGGTGTTGAAAACAAACAAAGGTGATAAACCAAGCTCTGACGATCACCCTACCCTGAGAGAATACAGAGATGTGTTTCTAGAAGAGGTATCGGGTCTACCTCCGAGGAGGGACATAGACTTCTTGATAGAACTTGCACCAGGAGCGGTGCCGGTGTCTAGGACACCCTACTAGATGAGCACACCCGAGTTAGTTGAACTCAAATTGCAATTAAAATAAATGATGGATAAAGGCTATATTTGACCCAGCGTGTCTCCATGGGGAGCACCAGATCTGTTTGTGAAAAAGAAGGATGACACCCTTAGACTATGTATAGATTATAGACAACTCAATAAGGTAACCATAAAGAACAAGTACCCTTTGCCCAGGATCGATGATCTGTTTGATCAATTGGGAGGCGCGTCTATTTTCTCAAATATCGACTTGAGGTCAGGATACCATCAAGTCTGAATCAAGGATGAAGACATCCATAAAAATGCCTTCCGGACACGGTATGGTCACTATGAATTTGTGGTAGTGCCATTTGGGTTAACCAATGCCCCTGCCACTTTTATGTGCTTGATGAACAATGTACTCAGTAAATTTCTAGATAAATTTTTGCTAGTTTTTATTGATGACATATTAATCTACTCTAAGAATAGAGAAGAGCATGAAGAGCATCTTAGACTTGTGTTGCAAGTGCTAAGTGAACATCAGCTCTATGCCAAATTTAGCAAATGTGAATTATTCCAGAAGGAAATACATTACTTAGGCCATGTTCTCTCCGAAGAAGGAGTAGCGTTAGACCCTGACAAAATCAAGTTTATCATGGAATGACCTACCTCGAAGGATGTTTTGGATATCATATTTTTTATGGGATTAGCAGGATATTATAGGAGATTTATAAAAGGATTTCCCAATATTGATTGTCCAATCACTGCCCTCCAGAAGAAGGGGACAAAATTCCTATGGACACAGAAATGTGAAGAAAGATTTCAAACCGTGAAACATCTACTGACCCATGCACCCGTACTAAAGATCGCCGATCCAGAAGTTGACTTCCTCGTGTGAACAGATGCCTGTAAGGAAGGGATCGGAGGAGTCCTTATGCAGGAAGGAAGTGTGATCTGCTATGAATCCCAAACATTGAATGAGCATGAAGTCAACTATGTGACCCATGATCTAGAACTGGCTTCCATAGTGCATGGATTGAAAATGTGGAGGCATTACCTCCTGGGAAGAAAATTTGTACTTATGATAGATCACTGTTGATTGCGATACATGTTTGATCAACCAAAGCTCAATGCTAGACAAGCTAGGTGGATGGCCCTCCTTTGTGAGTTTGATTTTGAAATCAAACATATTAAAGGAAAGGAAAATAGGGTGGTCGATGCCCTTAGCAGAAGTATGAAAACAATTCTCCTGACAACGGTGAGCACCTATGAGACAGAAGTCAAGGGAAGCATCAGAAACACATAAGAAACAGATCCCTTCGTCCAGACCGTGGCCATGTACCTATAGCAAGAACCCACCATAGTAAAATATGAAGGCTACCATATGACCGAAGGAGGTCTGCTCACTTACAGAAATAGACTGTATATTCCAAATTGTGACGACTTGAAGAGGTTCATACTGGATGAACTGCATAAAAGACTCTATTCTGGTCACCCAGGATACCAGAAAATCATCACTGCCACCAGGAGACAATTTTATTGGCTTGGAATGAAGAAAGACATAGCCGATTACTTAGCCAAATGCATAGAGTGCCAGCAGGTTAAAGCAGAACATCGACACCCAGCAGGATTATTGCAACCTTTACCAATCCTAGAATGGAAATGGGAAATCATCTCCATGGATTTCATCACTGGATTACCAACCTCAACCAAACAAAACGATGCCATTATGGTAGTGGTGGATAAATTGAGCAAGTCTGCTCATTTCATCCCTATCAAATCAACCTACAAATAAATTGATATTGCCCAGGTGTTCATGAAGGAGATATTCAGATTGCATGGTATGCCAAAAGAGATCGTGTCTGACAGAGATACGAATTTTACCTCTAACTTTTGGAAATCATTGATTGTTGGTTTAGAGACCAAATTGCTTTTTAGCACTGCCTATCACCTTCAAACCGAAGGACAGATGGAAAGAGTGAACCAAGTACTTGAAGACATGCTAAGAATGCATGTAATGAATCAACCCAAGAAGTGGGAATACTACCTACCAAAGGTAGAATTCACCTACAACAACAGCTACCAAGCATCCTTAAAGATGAGTCCCTTCGAAGTCCTCTATGGTAGATCGTGTAATACTCCAGTCGGCTGGAGTAATCCCATAAATAAGATTTCTTTTGGACCTGACATGTTGAAATAAATGGAACAACAGGTGACTCAGATAAAACAAAACCTGAAGGTCGCTCAAAACTGACAGAAAAGTTATGCCGACCAAAAGAGAACTCCAAGAGAGTTCAAAGCGGGAGATCATGTATATCTCAGAGTTAGGCCCAGGAAGAGTTCCCTGAAAATGGGAGCTTGTGCCAAGTTGGCACCTCGGTATTGTGGACCCTTTGAGGTTATAGATAGAGTGGGACCTGTAGCCTATAGGCTAGCAGTTCCTCCCACAGTAAAAGAACATAATGTTTTCCATGTTTCATTATTGAAGAAATATGTACATGATGCTAACCATATAATTGACTGGTCTGTGATCCAGGTGGAACTGGAGGGAGAATTTCTACCAGAACACCAATGCATACTAGACAGAAAGGAAACCCCACTCCGGAACTAAACCATTCCACAGTTCAAGGTGCAGTGGAAACATTTTGGCCCAGATGAGGCTACATGGGAAATGGAGGATGCCATGAAACAGGCATATCCGATCTTGTTTACTTCTGTATATGCATTTCATGTTAATAGATAAGAACATCGAGGACTATGTTCCTTTAAGGGGGAGGGAATTGTAACACCCTGTTTCCCCCAGTTTGTAAAAATAACTAGACTAGCCAAGAACTGTGGCAAACTCAGAAATGTGAATGTGTGATGTGAATGGACCTTGTGGAAAAGGTCGATGAATGTGAATAATATTATGAATATATATATATATATTAGGAATGATGATAGGGGATATGCTAAAAATGAGACCACGATAGCTGGAGAAAGGCGGTGGAAGGCACCTAGAATGGTGGCGTTAACTTCCACCAAGAACAATACCGTATTTGGACTTCACTGGCCTGGAGAACCAAGAGCGGCTCGCTGGCCCCAAATTAAATGTCTCGAAAGATAGTAGGTAGATGACTCCTGAGGAATTTATGAGGGATGGGGGGGTGAAATACCCATTCGTAGAGCCGTCAGGCCTGATCTGTGCGAGAGAAATCATGCCACACACAACCTCGCAAGAGGATAAGGCATGAGGGAGAAGTGATTGGGGGCAGACGTAAGGGGAGGAAGAGAACTCTGGAGATATGCAGAGTGAGTGATAGCAGAGAAGGGGGAGAGTAACCCTCTTTCTCGATCACTGGAAAACTGAGACACAGTCTCGTAGCATCATGGTCTCAGCTCGAGGGTGGCTAGTGGTAAATCCTATCGGAATCACTAGGCCTACAGTTGGGTGGAAACAAGCACCCCTCTTAGCAGTTGCACTCACTTCTAGTGTTATTTCTGATAAGTGTTTTACATCTTGCATATTGAAATTCATATGCTGACATATATGCTCATAAAATGTGAAATTGTGAATGATTATAGTATAAATACTGTCTACGCATTGTTTTGATAAGAAAGGGTAGATGTATGCTTGTAAAAGAAAAACCACGCATGGTTTATGTTAATAGATAAATTTAATTATGCGAAAGTTGAACCAAGTTAGACTTCCAGTCCATTCTTGGGAATTTGTTTCCCCTTATCTGTCTCCAGGAATGCCCCGGAATAGAACTCTCCACAGAGATATCCTTCTTGGAAAAGTTTACCAAGAGCCTGGAAAAAGGACCTGAATGCGCAAGTATTAGAAACCCTGTACGAGGAAGAATGATCCTCTTTAAATCCTGAAGTAGCAGTGTAGGGATAAGTATCGATTGATGGACGAGATCCCTTCGGAAGATATGTGGTCATTCACAATGGTTAGATTGGCAGAAGAAACAAGGGCATTACATGCCTTACCCCTTTTCTTTTATCTTCGTGAGTAGCGAGGAAATCGGGATCGTAGATCCCGAAGGACTGTGGGAGTATTGGGACCATTGGTTTTTTCACATCCAGAGAGTAGGGGGAGAGTGCACAACGTGGGACAGATCTAAGTCATCAGATCTTAGTTAGAAAACCCGACAACCATTGGATCTATTAGGAGATGCATGAGGGTTAAGCCCTCGTGAACAAGGGAAAAAGTCCCGAGAGAGGAGTCAGTATCGGGGATTCAAAGTTTTGGATTCCAGGAGTCCTGATGACAAGAGATCGGGACACTCCATGGTGAAAATCCTGATATAGATCTAGACCTTCCATCTGTGAAGGAAATGTGGTGGAGATCGAGAGTCCATCAATATTTCGGACACTGGGGATTCGAGTTGATAAAGGATTTGCATCCCTGGGGGTCACAATTCATGAAACAGCGAGGACCGTCCATCTGAGGGAGGATACGTTGTAGTAATCCAGGATCTCGGGAGAATCCTGAAAGAAAGAGCCCATCGAGACTGTAGACCCCCTGGTCCATGGAAGTACCAGGACCGTCCATCTATAGAGCACATGTGGCTGCTGGTCAGTGCTTCGGTGTTTTAGCACCTGGGAAACAAAAGGGGCAAGAACCCTTGTATTCGCGAGTCACGAAATCTCTATTATCGAAACCCCGAATCCGTCTATGTGTGATTAATTTTGGTAAAGGCAGGATTTAATCGTGACCGTTGATCATCTTGAAAAGATCATAATGGTTGATCATGGGTGAAGGTCGCAGCCGTCTATCGGAGGGACATTTGGCTGCCAATCAACATTTTGATGTTTCGGCACCCGGAAAACCAAAGGGCAAGAACCCTTGTCTTTGCAAGTCGCGAAAGCCCGATCAACGAAACCTCGAAATGGCGAGAGGTGTGAATGAGGTTAAGGAAAGCTGGGATTTGATCATGACCATTGATCATCTCGAAAATATCACGACCGTTGATCTTGGCTGAAGGTCGTCACTGTCCATCGGAGGGACACGTGGCTGTCGGTCGACATTTCAGTGTTTCAGCATCCGAGAAACTAGAGGGCGAGAAAACCTTGCCCCCGTGATTCATGAAATCCCGATGCCCGAAATCCCGATATGCGTTATAGTGGAGAGAAGAAGTGCCGAAAGAATCTGGATCGTCCATCAGAGAAGATGCGTGGTGAGCGGTCCGAGATTTGGGAAAAGTCTCAAAATCCTGTGGAATGTTGGATCCACACTCTTAAGAGCCATCGATCTCTTATACAAACTTCCATATCGGAATTTGGAGATTTAAATGACAAGGAGTCTTGGATTTGTTGCATTTCGAACTCCCGAGTACCGAAACCTTGAAAGGATCCATACCATCGGATCAGGGGAGGCTTACAGCCGTTGATCTCCCCTTGGAGGGAAACTTGGGAGACTTCATGGTTTTCGCGGATTTGAATGGGAAAGGAAGAAGTCCTGCATCATGATTTCCCGACTCACGAAAGGCCGGTAAGTGCTTTGTTAGTTTAACCGCTTGGTCATGAGGACAAAACCCAAAAAGGAAAGGTGTACTCACCAAACCTTTCGGGGTTCAGTGCTTCGTTGTGTCAAGGTTTGCAGAGTCAAAAGACTCGACGCTTTGGTAGTGCTAAGTCATGAAGAGAGAAAGGACGCCATATTTGTTCGACCTGTGGTCATGACCCGTGATCCTATGGGAACATACGAGGGAAGAGCTAGCTTACACTAGACCTGCGTAGACATTTAGAGGGTTTGACCATTGAGAAATCGACGAAAAATTCGATTTCCATAGTGGGTATGTGACACCTTTGTATCTGATAAATCTCTCCCCCTTTGTCATCAATGGAAAAGGTATCTTTCCATCCGGGGCTACTCCCCCTAACATAAATCTTCCTGAAACTGATCTCCCAACCTGAATTTTCCTATTTATGGTGCATTCTCATGTACATCTAAGACATATAAGATAAGCATTCAAAAGAATTCATTTTGGAGTAGAAATTACTCCTAGTCTCTGGCGAAGATATTCAAAGGATTCCCATGGAAGAGGTTTTGTAAAGATGTCTTCCACTTGTTATTTTGTGCCCACATATTCAACTATGTTGTTCTTCTCTACAACATTTTCCCATCAAATGTGATACTTTATTGGAATGTTCTTCTTCCCTGAGTGCATCACCCATCTGTTTGAGATACGGATGGCTCTTGTATTATCAGAATAGATTGGAATGGGATCATCATACTCAACCTGTATATATGTTAAAGTTTTTTTCATCCATAGAAACTATGTACAACATGCTTCTGCTGCAATATGTTTTTCCTCGGCTGTAGATAAGGATATTGATGATTGTTTCTTTCTTACCCAAGATACTAAACACTCACCCAAGTAGAACACTTCTCCACTAGTGCTTCGTCGGTCATCAATGCAACCTTCCCAATCT
>JZKD02S0339306.1:61788-72150 GCA_000966675.3 Picea glauca | reverse complement strand
ATCAGCTTGCTAAGTTGCCCCATCAATCACCCCAACAATGGTCAAGTGGATTAGTGTAAGATCCAAGCAGTCATCCGAAATGAAAGGAACCTAATGCATATATAAGAAGGTTATACTGATCAAATATGACACATACCATGATACCTTAGACCAATTACTTCATGGAGAAAGAGCCCTCTCTGATGCAATCCCAGGCCGGTGGTTTCTACTGCTAACAGGACAAGTCTGGCTGAGAAGAAGAAAGATGGGCCCTCCAGGGCCATTCTCAAGTCACTCCTGCTCTCGGCACTCCATGTCTAGGACCATGTGGGGCTCGAGACATGATCTCTTAGTTATCCCTAGATATTGGGGATAACACACCCATTTGACCTCTTTAAACCAACTTGTGGCCTAAAAATGTTGATGGGTACTGGGCTTGCCTCTACTGCAACCCAGAGGTGACTTCTAGTGCTAACACTCAGGATACAACCTGAGGGAAGTTCTGACTCCCCAATTCTCTGGCCACAACCAAAAGGAGGATACAACCCCCTATGTTCTCTAGCTACAACCAGAAGTTTTCTATAACCACATGTCCTTTCCCCATCCAACCGTACTAACATAGAAGTATAATGATGGAACCATTGTCACACTATCACTGTGATATATACTACTGTAAACCTGTACCAATCAACCTACAATCAACTTGTTCGATAAACAAGTGCATCAACCATGCACCAACCTATACCTAAACATGTACCATGAACAAGTGCATCAACCATGAACCAACCTATACCAAACAGCCTATAATCAACCTATACCATAAACCAGTGCATCAACCATGCACCAAACCTATACAAATAACTTGTCACAACAACCTATCAAAACAACATGTCTCATCAATATTATCAACCAAATCATATCTACTCACCAAGATCAATCACCAATACAACTGTAATATTCCAGATATAAAAAGTATCCAGAACATAAATAAAATGCTAGAAATGGCAGATAAACAACAATATAACCAGAACAACACCACAATAACACTGAAATGATATCAAAATAACACCAGAAAGAGCACTTTGATTTTGAGAGCAATGTTCGCGGGCCTCTTCAAGGGGGAAACCTCTAGTCGAGAAGATCTCTATTACAATAATATCCAAGCTAGGGTTCTCATACCCTCGACTCCTATTTATACTAAATATTTCTATCAAAAGAACCATCTAGAGGAAGATCCTTCTAGAAGCGGAAGCTTATATTAGGTCTTATTGCATTCAACTTATTATACTTTCTTTCAAGGAATTATTAATATTGACCTTTATTAGATCCTAATATATTGTTCTACCTATGTGCAGGTTAGGTCCCTAACATGTCCTCGCCCTTAAAAACAACCTTTTCCTTAAGGCTTGAGATGTGAAAATTGTTGTAGAATGGTAGCTAGTTCCCAAGCGGCATCTATTGGATTTGTATCTTTCCACTGGACTAACACTTCCTTGATGGTTCTATGATGCAGGCAATGCTCATGGTGGTCCAAAACTTCTTGTGGTTGTAGCCAAATGGATCCTTCTTCGTCCAACTCGGGAAGGTTGGTTTGAATTTGGCATTTAGTTACAATCACCTTCTTTAAGCATGAAACATGAAAAACAGGATGTAGATTAGAATGGATTGGCAAAGATAACTAGTAGGCCACCTGTCCCACACGCTTGAGAATGGTATAAGGACCATAAAATTTGGGCGCCAACTTTTGACAATGCTCATCCTTGAGGGAATTTTTCTTGTAAGGCTGCAGTCAAAGAAACACCTAATCCCCTTATGTAAATTGATGTTCAAAGTGACCTTGATTTTCTTGTTACTTCATGCGATTTTGTGCCATGACCAATTTCTCTTTGAGGGTATGGAGAATAGCCTCTTGAACTGTAATAATTTGGTCAACTGCATGGACCTTCAAGACACCAGGTAAGTATGAGAGAACTGAAGGTGGATTTTTTCCATATATCACTTCAAAAGGAGTCATGCGTGTAGCTGTATGGTATGAAGTGTTGTACCACCATTCATCTAGGGATAACCATTGAGCCCATTGATTTTACTTTTCTGAGGAAAAACACCTCGAATATGTTTCCAAACACTTGTTGACAACTTCAGTTTGACCATCGCTCTGGGGATGATAAGTTGTGTTGAGATGAAATTGGCTGCCTTGTAGCTTGAATAGTTCTTGCCAAAAATTGTTGGTGAAAGTTGGGTCATGATTAGAAACAATAGAATGCGGCATGCCATGAAGCTTGAAGACCTGATCCATGAAAGTTGATCCACAATGGGTGTTGAAGATCACATAAATGAGCATACTTGGAAAGGCGATCAACAACCACCATGATGATTGATTTATTTGCCAATTTGGGTAATCCTATAATAAAATCCATAGAGATATCCCTCCAAATAGAAGGTGGTATCAAAAGCGGTTGTAGTGTGCTAGGATATTTGATTCTTTCTCCCTTGTTGTGTTGAGACACATCACATTTAGCGACAAAATTACGAACGTCTTGTTTCATACCATCCCAAAAAAAGAACATTTGACCCTGTCATAGGTTTTGGTAAACCCAGAGTGCCCAGCTGTGGGTGTAGCATGAAGCTGAGAAAGTATCATGGATTTAAGTTTTGATTGTTTAACTAAATACAAACGAACTTTGTATCGAAGCTCATCATGGAGCCAAGAGTACCCTGGGGAAATTGGAGCATTGGATTTCAATTGTTGTATTAGATGCAAAATTTTGGGATCGTGTAGCCATTCCTGGAGAACGACTTGGAGCCAATCTAGTACAATGAAGGAGAGAGAAAAAAAATATCCTTCATCTTCATATTTTCAGGAAAGTGCATCTGCAACCACATTGTCTTTGCCTTTCTTGTAAATGATTTCATAATCATATCCAAAGACCTTAGTCACCCATTTTTGCTTCTCTGGGGAGGAAATGCATTGTTCCAGAAAATACTTGAGGCTTTGATGGTATGTTTCCCCAATAGATAAGGGTGCCACAAATCAACGACATGTAGAATAGCCAACATTTCCTTTTCATAGATTGATTTTCCCAGATTTCATTCAGACAGTTGCTTGCTGGTAAAGGCCATAGGCTGACCCTCTTGCATAAGGACAACACTAATTCCTTTCCCTGAAGCATCACATTCCAAGACAAAGGTCTTTGTGAAATTAGGAAGGCCCAGGACTGGAGTGGTTCACATGGCCATATTCAAGGTTTGAAAATCTTGAGCATCTGCTAGAGTCCAAGTGAAAAAGTTCTTTTTTAGGAGTGCAGTGAGAGGTGCTGCAATATTTCCATAATTCTTAACAAACTTGTGATAATAACCTGTTAAGCCCAAAAATCCACGCAATATTTTGAGATTCTTTGGGTGAGACCAGTCTTTCATAGCTTCAATCTATTTAGGATCCACCCTAACGTCATCCTTTCCAACCAGATGACCCAAGTACTCGACTTTTGAGGTGCCAAAAGAACATTTAGACTATTTCAGGAAAATATGGTGTTGAGAGAGTATATGGAGAACTCAATCCACATGAGAAATATGGTCTATCTAGTTTTTTCTATAGATGAGGATAGCATCAAAGAAACCTAAGACAAAATTATAGAGAAAAGGACAGAAGACATGATTCATGAGGCTTTGGAAGTTGGAGGGGGAATTACACAAGCCAAAGGTCATGACCAAAAAATGATAGTGGCCCTCATGAGTTCTAAAGGAAGTCTTAGGAATGTCTACCTCTTTCATATGTATCTAGTGGCATCCAAAATGAAGATCAAGTTTAGTAAATATCTAGGAGTCACTCAATTCATCGAAGAGGTCATCAATGACAAGAATGGGAAATTTGTCTTTAATGGTAAGTTTTTTGAGGGCATGGAAGTCATGACACACTCACCAAGAACCTTCTTTCTTCAAGACCATGACCATAGGAGAAGAGTAGGGGCTCGTACTAGGGCAGATAATGCCTATGTTAAGGAGTTACTGAACCATTTTCTCAATTTCACTTTTTTGGGAAAAGGGGTGACAATACAGAAGGATATTGGGAGGAAGGCTTCCTGGTACAAGGGGAATGGAATGATCATGAACACCACAGGAAGGAAGGAGTCCCTGGGGAGTGGAAAAGACCACTTGATGTTTAGAGAGGATGGATTGGAGGTCTTGCAGCACCGATTGTGTCTTTGTTGCTTGTATGGCATGGAGTTGGGAAAGAATGCCAAAATGACCTTTTTTGAGTAGATTTTCCATGCAATGGGAACTAATGATCTTAGGTGAACTAATGGTGATTCCTTGGAACTTATATTGTTGGCCTTCCTAGTCGAATTGCATGGTTAATTCCTTAAAATCCATGAGAATGGGACCCAAAATCCTTAGCCAGTCTGCACCCAACACAATGTCACAACTACCCATGTCGATAGAAAACATATGAGATTTTAGGTGGTAGTCACCAATTTGGAGACACACATCTTCACAACGCCCTCGACATTTCACGAAGCCACCATTGACAATCATGATTTGGAAATTATTGACTTCATGGATATAGCAATGAGTTTCTTGGGCAATGCGGCGATGGATAAAATTATGGGTGCTTCCAATATCAACAAGGATGATGACCTTCCTATGCTTGATGTAACTGATTAGCTTGAGGGTTTGGTGAGTTGAGAAGCTAATGAGAGAATTTAGGGAAATGACCGGTTCTACTTCGGGAGGGTTTGAGGGAGGGGTTATGTCAGTGGTTTCAGGTGACTCAGACATAAGCAGAGTTTCAACATCCTCTTTTGAAATATCCTTCAAGATGGTCATAAAAATATTTTGTTCCTTACACTTGTGGCCCAGAAAATATTTGTCATCACAATTATAAAAAAGGCCTTTCGGTTGGAATTCATCCATTTCAGCCCTGGTCAATTTTTGGATCTTTAGTGGAGTAGAGGGAGTAGTGGAATTTACTGGTTTAGTGCGAGGGATAAAGGAGGGTTTCTAGTTTTGAGAAGATACAACCTATTGTGCTTATTTATCTCTTTTAGTAGCCTCCACCCAAATCTAAGGCTGATCCATGAGGACATGGGCACGAATCTCATCCTTGAGGCCACTAATAAAACATTCTTAGAAAAAGGCATCAGACATGCCCTGTGTCCAAAAATCCAGGCGCTCAAAAGAAGCTATAAAGTCTTCCACTATTCCAGATTGTTTCAGCTTTGTTAAAGGACCTAAATGGTTGGTGTCAGTGTCAAAGCATTCATAAAGCTCTGCCAAAAAGTGTGTCCAAGTAATATACCCTTGACGGGAAGTTTTTCTCCATTGCCACCATTGCCAACATTCTTGATCTAGATGGAGAACACCATATCAGATTTTGGCCAAGTCATCTGTAATGCCTTATAAACAGAAATAATGTTCCATTTGGGTTACCCAACCAGTGGGATCTGAGCCATCAAATTTGGTCACATCCACTCACGAAAGGTGTAGGTCACGTTGAAAGTGATGGGGATAAAAATTATGGGAATGAGAGGAAGTTTCAGCTTCAATATGCGGAGGTGGGTCAGATAAAGGGTTATCTGCAGGGATGTGCAACTTGGCGCAGATCATCGAAATGACAGATTCAAGATGGGTAGTCATGTCTTGTTTGATTTCCTCGATTGAGGCGATGATGGAAGACTTCATGGTGGTATTGATGGAAGAAACATTGGCACTGAGTTGTTTCACTTCTTTTTGGTTCTTTGTGAAATTAGATTTCAAGGTATTGAAGTGATCTTCCAAGTCTTGGCTATGAGTATGGGCCATGATGACGAGGGAACCGAAATGGGGCAGGTGGGGTAATTTTTTTTTCTAAAAAATGATATGTATGAAAGTGATAAGGGTGAAGAGATAATTCCAATGGAATAGGTCTCAAATAATGGTGCAATGATGAATATTGTGGTGATGAAATGCCCAAATTCTTAACCAGGAAGAAATGTGTAGTGATTTGGCAACCTAAACATAGTTGCACGACAATAGATCATGTTTTTTTTAATTTTTTTGTTTCCATCCCCAAGGGTTAGGTATTCAAGGGTTCTACAGACAAGGGTTTTCCCTGTGCTATAGCTCTCTGATATACGTGTGGGGTCCAATAGTAGTACTCGTCCCAATATCTCAGGGCACCAATGAAGGAGGCTAGACCGTGCCCTTAGCCATACTACCTGACTACCCATGTATTAGAGAGTATCTTCTCGAGTGTTTTTCTCGGTGGCACTATAGCTATCAAGCAACTAATCCATTTATCTAAAGAGGGATTTGGGTAATCTAGGTTGATCCATACATAGGTGTTTTTTGATGCGCTACCACTCGAAGGGGTACCGACATGAGTTACAAGGGTGGCCAACAGATGTGCGCTTAAGTACCACTTGTATTTCCTGTGTGTATGAATCCCTCAACGATGGGTTTATGCGTGTAATGACAGATCTCTATGGCTTAAAGACACTAGAATACGTCTCTACCTTGAAAAAACATTTAACCCACAATTTCTGCCGAGGAAAGTGATTTGATACCACTTGTAATATTCCAGATATAAAAAGTATGTAGAAAATAAATAAAATAATAGAAATGGCAGATAAACAACAATATAACTAGAACAACAGCACAATAACACTGAAATGATATCAAAATAACACTAGAAAGAAAACTTTGATTCTGAGAGAAATGTTCACAGGCCTCTTCGAGGGGGCAACCTCCAGTCGAGCAGAGCTCTATTGCAATAATATCAAAGCTAGGGTTCTCATACCCTTGAATCCTATTTATACTAAATATGTCTATCAAAAGAACCATCTAGAGGAACATCCTTCTAGAAGTGGAAGCTTCTATTAGGTCTTCTTACATTCGGCTTATTCTACTTTATTTCAAGGCCTTATTAATATTGACCTTCATTACATCCGAATATATTGTTATACCTATGTGAGGGTTAGGTCCCTAACAACAACTCTCAAATATGTGCATAAACCAAGCACAACAACTCATAATCATCACCAAGATCAATATGTGCTTCTAATAATATACCAAGACAAATATGCTACATCATCCATAAACCATGTGTCAACAATACTACTTGTCTCAACCATGTACCCAACATGTACCTCAACCAAAATCCCTCATCAATTTCATCATCTAAATCTTATTTGTAAGTCTATAATAGACACGGTGTATATGATCACATGCTTGCAAACCTTCCTTAAATTTAACAACAAGAGACTAGCATTTTCATCAAACTTTACTTTAGTCTCACATGACTAATTTTGGATTAGTCAACAACCCTAACTTGAAATAATAATAAATATGTATATGTAATGAATAACAATCTAAAAATGGTACACAATGTTCTTCAATGTCTTTCATGCAATTCCTCCATATTTGATTGCTTGGAACCTCTCAGAAAAGGATTTATAGAAAAAATGGCATACCTTGTTGAATTATGGCTTATTCTATAGAGAGAACTTGTAGAGCATGCCCTGCACGGAATATTTTTTTTATGGATCTGAAAATTATACACAGAATACTAAAGACTATACTATAACCAATACATTCGATCTTGCTAAATTTGGATATGTTATGAACAAGTTATGATGTTTTTACCCGAAACACGTGTTTTAGAATAGTTTCAAGACTAGCCACAAACCCTATTTTCCATAGTGTGTAACTCCAAAAACACAATGACCCACAAGATGAAATTGGTATCACAACTACTTAGATATGTTTCCTCAATGGCCTCCCAATTTCACTGTCTGAATCATTCTAGAAAAAATGTTATTTCCAAAATGGTGAGATGACGTGTAAATAACATACCTTAGAAAACATCATCAAAAGAATTTATCCTCCCTTGAATTTCGACCTTCTTTACTTCACCTTCTCTATGAAATTTAGCTTAGATATCCTTTGGTTACCTCAGTCACCTATAGATATTCAATATGCTCAAGTGTGATTAAAATGAGAGATCATTGCCTCTTATTTATACTTTCACTTAGCTTCCTCAAGGGGTTACCTTTTAGCCATCTTAACCCACTTTCCTTATTTTAGGGTTAACCCACTTCTAATTTCTCCATTAAATTTATTATTTAAATATTTTATTTTGTATTCACTTTTAATTATAGTACACTCGTCACTTCACTTTATTATTTACCTTCTAAAATATCTTAAACCACTTTGACTACTTTGACCTTTTGGGGCTTCTAGATGAATCATGAGGGCTCTCCAACTTCACATGAACATAACTCTCTAACTGTGAGGAGTTATGTGACGTTCCACATACCAATGGAAATGGAATGACATGTAATATCTATATAAAATAGTATTTCCTTCAAATAAATAAAAAATCATATCATTATACATCAAACAAACTTGGGTCCATTACCAAAACATGGGTTCTCCAACTTCTCATGGCCATAACTCTCTAACCATGAGGCATTATGTGGCGTTCCACATACCACCGGATATGGAATGACATGTAATATCCATATATAATAGTTTTGCATTCAAATATATTAAAACACATACCATTATACATGAAACAACCTTGGGTCCATTACCCAAAACTTTGTGCTATTGGAATTCTCTACCAGACTTTCTCCAAGGGTTGACATCAATCTACAATATCACTCTCCAATGGTTGAAATCAATGACAAAAAACAATCCATACCAAATTTCCATCAACCTAAGCCAACTGTCTGACACAGTTCAATGATCCTTGCTTCTAACATACTGTTTATCTTTTCCTTCACCTTCTTTTTATACTTCATATTTAACCTGTAAGGTATTTGTCAGACTAGATTAACATTTGGTTTAAAATGGATCTTCATCTCTTCTAGTTCACCAACTATCCCCTTTATTTATGAGAATGTAGTTGGGAATAGATCTTGATACTCATGTAGTAAATTTGCAATCTTCTCCACCGTTTCATCATTCCAATAATCTCCTATTTGCACAAACTTTGGATTCTTTGTTGTCCCAATGAGTATTTATTGGTTGTGTGTACACAATAGATTCAAGCTATGGACCTTCTACTACACGCTCCCCCTCATTTTTAGGTACTTTCACATTCCTTGGATATTCCTCATCATGTTCTTCTTTAGCAACATTGTAACACTCTAGTAATTCATGGGTAGTCATAGAAGATATTTGCACACTACACACATACACCACCTCCATTGGCCATTCTTCTGAAAATATATTGGTTCGAATGACCTATATGGTTGCATATGCTAATGGATATTCATGTTCAAAAGTAAACTTTACCTTAAACATTTGAATCATCTAGTCCTAGTTTGTTGTTTCTCTGCACATTTCTAGTTCCAAGTACCAGTTCTTCGAAATTGTATCCAATGTATGTATAAACATGTGTGCCCATTTATTCTTTGGTACTAAACTCCATACGGTTCTACACTACTCAACATGACCTTCTAGGTCACTTATCCCTATATACTTCTACACAATATTCTCCAAATCAGTACCAAATCTCACTTGCATTAGTCTTCAACACTGCGACCAATCTTCGATTCCCTCTTTGTGTACAACCCACTATATGGCTAGAGTAGCCTTCAGGACAACATCTAGTGCCAACAATATTTTTTGTTCAGGTACCTACAACTCAAATACCTTTACAAAATATCTTATATCAATCAATCCATCATACCTATGTGGATCACATAACTCCGTTCCAATCCAACGCAGTGATCTAGTTTTGTGTGCACATCATCTAGTTGATACTTTATGCATTCACTACAACAAATGTTCCATAACTTCCTCTAAATATGATGCACACAAGATAATAATTATCCAACTTAGTGCACCATTTGCAGTGGGGTTAACATAATCCTCCATTTGCGCATTCATATTATACAAGTTGTCAATTTCCTTCCCTCTTGTTGGTTCTATGTACATCTTCCCTTCTATCGGGTCTATTGGTGTAGTAACCTTCAAGTATCCTACCTAAAATATCACCTCCATCCTCTTTAGATTAATGATTTCTTGATTATGAAAGGCCCATTCTAGTCCCAATAGTGTTGGATATGGATAACTATCATCCACGATCTCAATGACTTCAAAATATGCTACATTCCGCACTCAATCTATATTCACAGGTACTCCTATCAATCAGCTAATTTTTTAAGAACCAAATATCAATATAACATAGAAAAACCTCAAAAAAAGTACTCAACGCCTTGAAAAAGAGATAATTTCAGATAATAATCCTCTTCAAGGGGGCAATCTCCTTTTACCCCACTAAGTGTTCAAGTACAAGATGATTCCAAATGAAAATGTCTCCTTGGTATATATAGGAGACTAGGAGGTATAATTACAACTAATGGAATAAAGCCAACATAAATAAAATAACATTACTAA
>JZKD02S0339306.1:40781-59936 GCA_000966675.3 Picea glauca | reverse complement strand
GTTGTTTTTGGGATATCTTCTTCCTTCATTCTGATCTGATGATACCCTGAACGGAGATCCAATTTTGTGAAATAGATTGCTCCATGTAGTTCATCTAACAATTCATCAATGACGATAATGGGAAACTTATATTTAATAGTGATCTTGTTGAGCTCTTTATAATCTGGACACATACACCATGAGCTATCTTTCTTGAATACCATTACCACTAGTGCAGAGTAAGAACTTTGGATAGGTCTAATAATGCCAACCTCTAACATTTCTTCAACCATGCACTTAATTTCACTCTTTCGGGCGTAAGGGTATCTGTATGGCCTGATGTTTGGAGGAACACTCCCAGGAATTAGGTGAATTTCATGATCGTGATTTTGAGTGGGTGGAAGACCTTTGGGAATATCTTCAAATAATTTGGAATGCTTATCAATGATCCTTTGGAGATCTTGAGGAATAGATGGATTAGATGTTTGAACATCTAGTGAGCATAGTTGTCCAATAATACCTTGATGCCCCTTTTTCAATAATTTTGTCATGGAATTAGAGCTTATCACCTTACTGGGTTTCCCTATGATACCTCTTAACTCAATTTCTTTTCCTTCCAATGAAAATTTCATGAAAAGTTCTTGAAAATTAAAACCCATTGTTCCTAATGATTGTTGTTGTTCCTGAGTCTGTACCTAAGGCTTTAAAGTACAGTGTCAAGGCATCCAAAAGTATACAAAAGGTTGATACAAGATTATACTAACCTTCGGTATGCAAACTAATGAGGGTTTCTACGTTCTTGTTGTCTAGATTCCAACTGTTCTTGGGTGGTAATATCTTGCTCAATGGTTGCCCATGAACATTCTAATTCTTCCCGGGTGTTAGCAGTTTTAATAATTGTATCAAAGATATTTAAAGAAATATGAGTTTGATTAGAGAGTCTGGGTTGAATATTAGGTTGAGTTACTGCAGGGACAGTCATTTAAGGAACAATACCAGTATGGAAACGATTTGGGAAGAGATTTTAACGTTGTTTCAATTTGGTTTTTTAAGAGGGATTTTTGCATGAAGAACAAAATGGGAATGCAAACTGAAGGCCCTTTCCCGTAACTGTATTTATTTTAGTAAAATATGTGGAATGAGAAAAAAACATTTAGCTGTGGATAACGTAAGGTTCCTGTCAATAGAAACTCACACATACACAGAAGAAGAAATTGACATAGAAATAATTGGCATAGTGTAACTAAATATAAAATTCTGTAAATGAAAATTGGTCTTACACCCGTTGATAGCTGGTGCAGAGGAAAGACAAGACACAATTATAGAAAGATGAAATCCCTTCACTATAGTAGTGGTCGTACTAAATTATAGTGATACACATCAATTACGAAGAGTGAATTGAAATGAAACAAGAAACATAACGAAACAAACTTGCAACACAGTCGTGACGGAATCAGGAATCTTCGAATTTGCTTCTATTCTTTCCTCCAATGCAAAAAATATATTACAATATTTCCCAAAAAGTCTAGCCTTTGGTTCTTCTTTTGGTCATCTATTTATACAAATTTGCCTCTCAGCTTTAGAAGAGTGAAATCACTCCATCTGTCTTAATCTATTTTCAAAAAGGCGCCAGGTGCCTGTCTTTGCTTAGATTCAATGCATATGATACATTTGTCTATAAAATGGAATACAAGCTGTGAAGGTTCCGTTTGACAGCTGGGAGGAGCGAAATCACTCCATCTTTCCTACTCCATTTTCAAGAAGTTCCAGGTGCTCGTCCTCACATGGATTCAGTGTACGTTATACATTTATCCACAAATTGGGATACAAGCTGTGAAGGCTCGGCTTGACAAATGGCTTCGGCAAAATAGCAGTCTCGGGCTAACTGTGGAATTTTATTACCTATTTGTGCATCGGCAATGGCAAGGGTGCCGAGTTGTGCACTAGGTTGAACCAAATGTTGGTCGATTTGAGCCATGTCTATCCTGTCCATTTTAGAGATTTCCGTCGAATTCCTCTCATTATTCTCTTTCATGTCGAGGGAAATCCGATCTATATTCATCTGCCTTAGCGTCTCTGTGTCACCCCCACTCTCCATCCCTAATAGCTCACCATTTATGGCATTAAAGGATTTTTCTAATGAATTTGTCACTTTTTGAGCCTGCTCCTTGCTTAAAGTAATATCATGTTCCCAATTTTTTAACAAAATATTACCCCTAGTTTGTTCGGCAATGGTGAGTCCGGGGGGCCCTGCTGAAAATCTGTTGTTGGTGGCTATCACTGCTTCTTGGAAGGCGATCTGAGCAACTTCTGCATCTCTTTCCTTGACAATCAGATTCTTAGAAATCTGATGCATTAACAGGCAATTTTCTCGAAACTCCCCTACTTTGTTTAGAAGACTCTGTTGAGCAGAAGAGATCTTGCTCCGAATATCGATTGCTTGGGATTTAACCATCTCAATGTCGAAAACCTTGCTTTCTGCGACCTTTAAATGAGCTTGTAGCTCTGTGATCATATTTCTCTACTGACCAGCCTACACCTGACCATATCGGATCACTGAATTTGCTTGTTCCAGCTTGGTTTTGAGGACTTCGATTTCTTTCTTATCGGCCAATTGGGCCAGCTCTATTGCTCCACTTGCTTGACTCTTAGCGTCTTCTGTAGTCGAAGCTACTCGGGCTTCAAGAGTCTTGATCAGTCGATTCTTTCTCTTGAGCTGATTTTTCAACATCGCAACCAAGAATTGGTTCGCTGACGCATACGCTCCTAGCGTCCCTGCTATCTCTGTGGCGAATTCATCACTCTTCTTGTTTTTTCCATATGTCATTACTTTGAATTTTTTAACAGTGGACTCTCCCTCTTGATAAAATTCCCGCTTTACTACAACTTTTCTCTTTCTATCAAAAAAGAACTCATTAGGGGGGAGTTCCTCTGCCCTTATAGGTCTTAGTTCTTCTCCAAATATCCATCCCTCCCTGACGTCTCCCTGTGCCGACTACAAGGGTGTGACAAAGGTGATGGGTTGTTCGATCTGCTTCGCCGCCTTTCCTGGTGTGATGAGTGAGTCCTTCTCTTTTGGAGGATCGGAGGTCTTCGTCTCTATCCATGTCTCTGGATTCTGAGTTTTAGGCGGGTCGGTGTTTTTCACTTCCATCTCTGGACCATGTTCCTTGGGTGGGTCAGTTGTCCCCTTTTCTATTTCGGGATTCCTTTCCTGCTCGGGACTCTTCTCCTGTTCGGGACTCTTCTCCTATTCAGGATTCTACTCCTGCTCCCCTTCCTGACGTTTTTTGGGATTAGAAGTTTTCCCCTCAGAACTTTCAGCCTCCTTTTCTTTATCCTTGGAAAGTCCCAAACCTCCCAGTACAACGGGGAGGCATCTTTTCCTATGCTCCTGAAATTTTAAAACAGAATCCCTGTCTTCAGGTGCCAGAGATCTAATTCGGAATTGTATTTCTGCATAGGACCTCGCCCCTCAAAAAACATCATCCAAAGGTGAACACTCATGTTCAAACCTCTTTAATCCACAATTTCCCAAATGGGTGCTTACAATTCTTTGAGGATCATTCTTTTTGTACTCAATAGAGACTAGGCTCAAGTCTTCTAAGGTTGCAGCATCAGCCTTAGCATGTTCGAAATCTAATAAGGAATAGGAATTAAGCCGAACAGGGAAAAATGACCATACCTTCTTTGATGACGCTTTGATCTCTTTACTCACTCCGCCAATCACTGTTTGTCGAGCAATCTCATGATAGGCCAGCTTGTCAGGGATGAACAACGGTAGCTCCAAAGGAGGAACAACAGCTTCGAAAACTCTAAAATAGGAGAATTCTTCTTCTACATACCAATCTGTGATACTGCTCAGATTCGCAGCAATGCTATCTGAGATGCGGGGTGGTGAAAGACCAAAAATGGCGATGTGCAGGGGCACCATCACCCAGTTGAAAATCTCATAAATAAACTTATTTGCATTATTTTCCCATAGCTTGTCGTGGTACTCATGCATAGTTTTTTCTTGGGTTGGACTCCAAGCCCAATTCATCAAAGGAAAAGGTGTCATGGAGCATATTGTGTCCATGATATACGCAGACCTGAAGAATCCGGATGGTCTCCCGGCTGCTTTTTTCTCCCGGTACTCTGTGACGCTGTTGAAAAGACTGTCGGAGAGCATCTTCACCCAATTAAATGAGCAACCTTCTGCTACCCGAAAGATGAGAGGTACCCACTGGATGTAAAAATGCATGGTATCCTCCCATCCGAAAAGTCAACATGTCATCATCGCCACATACATATACTGTGGCTCCAGTGAATAAATTGAATACACGCCCTTGACATTCGCTCTGAATGTAGCGGAGCGCGAAACCCAATCTTTTATCAAACTAGGCATGGTTTTATCATATTCTTCGCACTCCTTCTTTTTGAATTCCTCCAGGAATTCATTGCCATATATATATTCAGAAGTCGTTGGGAGCTTATACATAGATTGGATATGCTCTGGTCTGAAAGTCCCGACCATGGTCCGTTGGTCATTTATGATAGTTCTGGTGGGCAGGTCGATGTGATCCAATGCCCATCGGATCATGTCGTAGTATGGGAGCAACCGAGGTCTGGTTGCAACCAAGTGCATTCCCGACTGAACAATTGTCTTATACTTAGTGTTCAGGTCGTCCTTTACAATATCATTGTCATCGTCATCTGAGTCTGAATAGTTTACCAACTCAGATTGCAAAATGTCTGAAATAAACGACCAGGTGGGTACTGAGATGCCAGTCCGAGGTGAAGTATCTGAGACGTTGTCTGGACCCTGCGCTGCAACCTCGACACTCGATTTCGCTACTATCCTTGGAGTCATGGCTAACGCTTTCTTTTTCACTCTTCTACAATAGACCTGTGTATACATGCAGAAATGAGTTCCCTCGAAGAAAGGTGAGCTCTGTGTGTTTATGATAAATGTTTAAAATAGAATGAAACTCTCGTATATATTTGAAAATCCTGTACCTTTGAAACAAGTCTGTCAAATCGCAAATAAAACCAAATTTATTGTATAAATCCGATCTTATTTATTCATGGATTTACCCTAATTCTTCATTAATGTCATCAATGTTCGGTGGCTTGATAGGCAATCAGGTTATGGAGAGCAAGTAAATACCTTGTGAATTGTGCCAACCTCGATGCGCGGGACATATCTCGTTTAAATTGAAATTACAAATCTTAACGATTTAAATAATTTTCTCGCTTTTCGCTGCATCGTGAATTTCCTTTTTACATTTCGACTCTTTGACTCGCGAGACTGCGAGTGTCTATTTTAGATTAATTAACCGTAACCGCGATTTGGTGCATATTTAATTATATAATTAATTTATTTGCCATATCGCGACTCGGAACTTTGGATACAGACTTTTGGGAAAATGATATGTCGAGTCGCGATATCGCGACATCGCGATGTGGCGATAATTAAGGCCCAAATTATGGGAAGGAAATCTTAGATTAGGCTATTAATCAATATTGCTATAATCATCTAGCAACCTCGTGAGTCGGGGTTTTAGGTGCCTTATCTTTATGACATAAAGTACCCCGTGACGAAGTGCCAAGAACCAAATTTAACCATGGTTAGTTTTTTACCCTTAGTCTCTGACTAAGGTTATCACAAAGTCATCGTGTTCTCGGCTATCGGGGCTACAAGAACAAAAACTCAGGTCTGACGGATGCCGAGGCATGAAACCCCGATGACGTCTAATCATGGGTTAAAGGTTTTATCCTAGTTAATGCCTTGGACGAAAATTAGATCTGAGTTCGCATTTTCGTGACTCGGGACTTGTGAATTCAAGAAATAAAGTGTCCGACTTGCGAGACCCCGAAATAAAACCAAAAGAACAAACATACTTGTGAAAAATGGATCTTTTTTGAAAGTGACAAAGCATTTCTATTCATGGGACAAAATTTCAGAGCTTTATGATTTCAGAAAGAGAAGAAAAGAAAATTTAGATCTCAAGTATCAAAAATTGAAAATTGAGCGAGGTGAAAAACAAGGGCGGCTCCAACATAGGCTCCAACTAGGGATGCCGCTTCCCTGTGAGGTGGGAAGAACAGTAGACCAGGTGCCAAAATTGGGTAAATGGATTCATAGGCTAATATCAACAGAAAAATCAAGGAAAAAGATAGAAGGGGAGGGAAATTTCGCTTGGAAACCCATAATTTTTTTTCGAACTTAGATACTCTTTCTAAACACAGCTGAAGTCATTTTCGCAATTCTCCCTTTCTCACTACTAAGTTTGGGGAACGCTTTAAGACAGTCATAACGCTCCTAGGATATTCAACAGGTCTTGTGATTCTTAGCTTGCATCAAAAGAATGATATTTTATAATCTAAAATAGGGAAGTCCCGTCGAAATTTGGGGAAATGATCAGGTTTTCTAAAAGCATTGATTACCAGAGTAGATTGATATTTATGTATAACATCCTTACAGATCTCTCAGACATTGCTTCACTGCCAGCGAGCCTGTTCAGTACCCCGGTGAAGTTGTCTGACCCTTTTTCACTGAATTTCTTTTCACCACTTCGGAAAATATTTATGCATTTAAACGCTAAGATGAGGGCAATCATTTCTGAATTTCCTTTCATCGTATTAATGGACTAGGTGGGGGCAATCATTTCTGAATTTCCTTTCACCACCTATCTCAATATTTACTTTTAAAACACAAAGATGGGAGCAATCAGTTTATATCAGGGTTGAGATTTGTGTAATATTTTTTATCAGAGATCCATCAACTTATTTTGATTACTCGGTATCAACTTTCCTTTGACCCTCACAAGACCTTTAGTTCTTAGGGAGACAAGGGAAAATAATAAAATTTTAAGGAACATCATGTTCGAGCAAGCTTTGATTTTTCAGACGCTACTGAAAAACCTAGGAAAGTTAGGATCGCTATAAACGTTCCTTTGCTTAGCAGAGGATCAAGTAGTTGTGAAGACCAGCTTTCTTATTAAGATCTGCTTCGGAATCCCTGAGGTTTAAAACAAAATATCTTTATCCCTTCCCAAAGGCTTGGGAAGATAGTGACTCACTAAAAGTTAGGCCCAAATATGGACAGAAAACAAGGCAGCAATTTAAATGGTTTAATATAAAAATGGTCACAACAGTTCTGGACTAGTTTTCGAATGCATTTGGGAACAAAAATTATGACTGACTGTTTTTGGTTTAACATATTCATTCAAATTTAGTTTGAAGATCAAAGCCAAAAATAATCCTGTTATCTAGCCTTTTATATTGCAATTTGAATAATATTGCCTCAGATTGCTTAAACATCCTTTCATGACCTATGTATCGAGAAAACTCATCTCTGTCTTTTCAATTTCCTCGTGGACTATGAATTATCTTATGTATCACCTGATTTATGTTGTTCTATTATCCACACCGGCCTGCACATTATTTTTTTCTGTTAGCTTCGTCTGAGGCTGGAATCCTGCAAAAACGAATACAAATCTGTTTTGAAAATGTGTTGAAAATTTAAGAACGAAAACCAAAAATTGAAAATAAATGTTTGAACAAAAACATAAATATGTACAAAAATTCATAATAAACTTTATTTATTTAAAAATATATATATATATATATATATATATATATATATATATATATATATATATATTATTTTTTATTTTATTTTCTTTTCTATCCGACGATTGTCACGTCATGTAGTGCTTTAGATATTGCCCGTTGACAGGGGCGCTAAGAACTTCTCCATCAATATTTTCCAGAAGAAAGGAATTCTTTCCTTCTGGAGCCGAGACCCTGAATGGTCCATACCAAAGGTGGTCAAATTTGCCATGCTTCGTGGCTTCTTCCCTTCTCGTATCCCATATTAACACCAAATCACCTAGGAGGAACACTGTGTCCTTTTCCTTAAGATCGAACAATGCTTTCATATCGTCCTGGTATTTTTGTATTTTCTCCTCAACCTCCACTCTGAGCTGTTGAACCTCAATCAGCTGGTTAATTCTTCTGGTTACATGATTGGGTTCTTCATTTTGATCCTCCCATAATTTCATCACTGGAAGCGCTAATTTTATAGGCAGAACCGCCTTGGTCCCATAGATCATCTGAAAAGGGGAAATGCCGATAGACCTTTTAGTGATGATGCAGTTTTCCCACAACGCATACTTCAAATGTACATGCCAGGACCTTTTTTTTTCATTCAGTACTTTTTTTATTACGTTTACCAGGCTCTTGTTAGATGATTCAGCCAGCCCATTTCCCTAAGGGTAATAAGCAGTGGAATGGACGAGAACGATACTGTACTTCTGACATAAGTTGATCATAGCCATGGATTTGAAGGCCTGGGCGTTGTCGATAACAATTTTTCGGGGACACCCGAATCTTGATAAGATGTTATCTTCCAAGAAGTCAATCACCACTGAGTCTGTTTCCCTTTTGGTCGGAATTACTTCCACCCACTTTGTAAAATAATCTGTGGCCGTTAAGATCCACTTATGCTGAGCACTGGAATGGGGATTAATTTCTCCTATAAAGTCTAATCCCCATTGTTCAAATAGGGCTTCAGTTTTGACTGGAACGAGTGGTAGTGCAGGGAGTTTCTGCTTTCCGGTGAATATTTGACATGAGTAATAGGCACGTACTTTGGCATTAACATCCGAAAATAGTTTCAGCCAATAATATTCGGCCCTCAGGATCTTGTAGGTTGTGGCTCTCCATGCATGGTGTCCTCCACAGATTCCTCCATGAAATTCCTCTATGACCCGTGGAGTTTCCGTCTCAGCCAGAAAGACCAGTAAGAACTCGAGTGGATCCTTCTAGTATAGTTGATTCTCTGAGATGCAATACTTTACAGCATGGAGTTTTAAAGTTCTGTATTTGGCTGGTCTTAGTCCATGTGGACTTTTCAGGTTTAACAAATAGAAAACTATATCTTTATACCAGCCTGACGACATGAATTTTTCTTCAACCTTATTTGGATATGTCTGGTCATCCGAGTCTTGCAAATGTGTGTCTTCGTCTTCCCCTTGTAGGCAATTGATGTCAAGAGCTCTAAGGTTCGACTCAACCAAGAGTTTGGCTAGACCCTTTCCTTTTATCAATTTAGTTGGCTTGATTTCCAGATCAAATTCTTGTATTTTAGCGAGCCAACGCCCTCGTTTTCCATCACTATTTGGCTGTACCAATATATCCTTCACATCACTGGTTGGTACGTACACGATAATTTTTGAATGTAGAATGTAAGTTCTGAATGCTTTTAGCACTTTCACCATTGCGTACGCCTATTTTTCTATTATATCATATTTTAGCTCAACATCTCTAAGGCTCTTCCTAAAAAACGCGATCGGGTGTTCGAAGCCTTCATCATCTTTTTGCAGCAACACCGCGGTGATAGTATGTTGAGAAGCGAATGAGAAGATGAGGAATTTTTTTAAGTAATTTGGGCTTGTTAACACAGGTGCCTCGCTGATGACTTTCTTAATATGCTCGAACGATGCTTTGGCCTCGGTTGTCCAATTTACTCTGCTATCTTTCTTCATCATTCCTATGATCAATTTGACAATCTCAGCGAAATTTGGTATAAACCTTCGTAAAAAAATTATTGTACCTAAGAAAGATTGAATTTCTTTAACGTTTCTAGGAATACTGATAGTTTGTATCGCTTCAACCCTCTTAGGATCAATCTTAATCCCATATTTAAATACGATGTGCCCCAGAAGCTTACCTTCCTGCATAGTGAAATGTGATTTCTTTGGGTTCAAAGACAGACCATACCTGTGGCATTTTTCGAATTTTGTTTTAAATGGATCAAATGTTCTTCATCGGTTTTAGAAAAAAACGTCAAATCGTCAAGGTAGATTACTACGAATTTATCTCTTTCCCCAACGAAAGCGATATCCATGGCACGCTGGAAGGTAGCCCCTGCATTCATTAAAACAAAAGGCATTTTATCATACATGAATGTACCCCATGGTGTGGTGAAAGTGGTTTTTTCTCTGTCTTGCTCGTTCATGGCGATTTGGTTATACCCAGAAAACCCATCTATCATAGACATCCGATTTGCTCCAACTACCCTTTCTAGGACGTGATCCATTTTAGGAAGTGGATAATTATCTTTAAGAGATGACCTGTTCAAGTTCCGGAAATCTACAAACAGTCTGATTTCTCCATTCTTTTTTCTGACAGGGACCAAATTTTCCACCCAGTCTGAGTATCTTAGAGGTACAATTATTTTCGCATCTAAGAGCTTATTAACTTCCTTTTCAATAATAGGCAACAAAATGGGGTTAAAATGCCTTAGCTTCTTCCTAAAAGGATTTACTCCAGGCTTCAAAGGTATCTTGTGCTCAATTATAGAAGTATCATATGTTCGAAGCTCGTCATAGGACCAGGCGAAAACATCCCTATACTGTCTGAGTAAGTCCCTATACTAGTCTTTTACCTTAGGAGGGAGGAATTTAGATATCTTTACTATCCTGGAATATTTTTCAGTTCCTATGTTGAAATCCTCCACTTCTTCTGGTTGGGGCTGCAAAGTGGATTTCACAGGTATGTCGTTCTAATCGAAGAGTCTTTCCAAAGGAATTAAGACTTTCGGAATTTGGTTATTTTTGAGGACCAACATGAGGTGATCCGCTATTTTTTCTCGGAAGGTTTCAGGATCTTTATCTTCTTGCATAATCCACATCGATTCGTTTTGGTTTTCTTGATCTGGATGGGTTTCAGAGAATTCGCCTATTGCTATAAGAAATTTCTGAATTTGTTCGTCATCTTCAAAAACCTGCCAGTGTCGGACATTGTCTGGTATAGAGGGTTTATATCTGATTTCAATATGATATTTTAGTTTAACATTCATGGGAGGGGAAAAGGTCGAGGCTTCCTTAGCCAATGCGTCAGCATGTAGATTCTCTGTGCAAGGAATAAAATGGACTTTTATAGATGAGAAAAAATTCTCCATTAAATCCCAGGCACAATTTCTGTACGTTCTCAATATGGGATGTTTGGCTAGGTATTGTCGGTTTACATGTTTTACTATCAATTCAGCGTCACCGTAAACCTCCAAGTTTTTTATGTTTAACTTCTTTGCAGCCTCTGAACCTAAGATTAATGCTTCATACTCGCATACGTTGTTGGTGTAGTCTATGTCCCACTGCAAGCGATATGAGAAAGGAATGGTAAACTTACCTTCAGGTGCTATCAAAAGTATGCCAACACCAGCTCCTTCAGAAGATGAAGCACCATCTAAGTACATTTTCCAGATACCACTTTTGCATAGTTCTTCAGTCAAGGAGCTAAGCTATTCTTGCTTCATATCAAGTTCTTCTAGAAATCCATCTAAACCATCATCAAAAGACAATATGCAATTCCCCAAATCTTGGTCCGCAACATAAATGGGAAAGTTATTTGGGTTCTGAGGATCACTGACAGTATACGTTAATCTTGTTTCTCGGTACAAACGGGTAAACTGTCCACCGAAAAATGGGATTGTGGCATATGACATGTCCAATTGTAGAGAACCCCCCAACTTAGCTCCCCATGATCTGGATAATAACATACCATATTTGGGGGGAATATCTACAATAACCACATCCATCAGGATACTCTTGACAGGTACCTGAGCTAGGGTAACTACCAGATATTTTATCATTCCCATACATTTAACTTTTCTTGAATCAAATGAGTATAGGTCTCCATAGGGTATAGTGATCTTGAGCCCCAGCCTCTCCATTATGGTTTTGGGCATAACATTATGTGAAGCCCCGGAGTCTAACATGCAGTTATGCAGTAACTGGTCATGTATATTTAGGGTGATATAGAAAGGAGCGACGTTGTCTTTGAATCCATCAAAATGAGGAACAAAGGTGATGTTAGGTCTTTCATCTTCTAGGTTGATAACGTCGGAGTGACTTTCTGGCTCGAAAACGCCCATCACTTTGGCAATTTTCTTCCGATAAGTGGGGTTTTTTGCTAATTCTACCAAAGGAATCGGTATCTTAATTTTATTTAATTCATTTTCAAAATTGTAAGATGTATTGGCCTTGTCCGTTTCTTTGGTTAAGACTTCCAATCTTTTTTCTTCCGACTTGTTTGTCTGGATCGCTTTATCACTCGTGACCTTAGTCGTAGATGTAACTTTATTTATCGGCCCTGTTTCCTTTGTTTGGGTTTCAACTTTTTTCACCTCAGACTCTTGAGTCTTTGTTATCTTGACTTTATTGCTGGGTAACAATGTCTCTTCCAAAGGAGGTTCATGAGATTGATCCCTTGGCAGGATTTTCTTAGGTTGGTTAGTTAAGGTGGGCTTATTTTTTGATCTCAGATTGTATCTGGGTTGAAAATCAGCCGCTATCATTTTTGTTTCTAGTTGAGATACACAGAGGTTAGTATGATCACCTTCTTCTTCTTCATTAGACGGTTGAGGAGTATTTAAGGATTTCTCATAGTCTTCCCTAGTCAGAAATGGCTGTGAACACTCATCACCAAAACATGCAACTTCATCTTCCGAATCTCCGAAATCTTGGAGGTCACTTGCTCCTATAAAATTTTTGTTCTTTAGTGGAGCTTGTATTTTTTGATCTTCATTCTTTATTTGCCTCTGTTGATTTTGGGGATTTGGGTTTCTCCTGAAGTCCCTTTTGTTAGAAGAATCAACTTTAGCCTGATCCAACTCCATCCTAGAGATTTTGTTAGACAGATCTTTAATTATTCGGGCCATATCATCCACTCTGTCGTCAGTGTATCTATTTGTCCCGGAAGGACCCACTGGTTCCCTATAGCGTCTATTTTCAGGGTTAACTGTTTCTACTTTAGCCTTTAACTTACCTGAAGCCATCATATTAGATTCTATTTCGACAGCATCATCTTGCATTCTATTTAGGGAGGATCCTCTTCTTTCTCGCAAAAGCAATGCAAAATTAGGTTTGAAAGCTCCCACAAAGGTTACTTTGGCTGAGGGTTGGGAAGGTTTAACAGCGGCTGGAATTTTATTATACAGTTTGTTAAATCTCAAAATAAATTCCATAACTGTTTCTGAGTTCTTTTTCTTTAGAGACCCAAACTCAGTAAGGTAGTATAAGTGATCCTTACGCTCTCCCCGTTGTCTGAGGAAAGCATCTTCCAAGGCGTTATATGTCCGAATAGACGTTGCAGGAAGACTCCAAAACCAAGTTTGGACCTGCCCTTTGAAGGTTTGGACAAGTAGTCTCGAATAGACATCTTCGTGCTCAATACCGCATATGTCTGGGAACTGGTCAAAGAAGTTTATATGCTCGACTGCGGTTAGATATCCCTCCCCAGTGAACTTAGGAAGATTTTTGATGTAGTTGTCAGGTAAATCATGGAGGGGAACGGGAAAAACCAGGGGAGCGTATCTCATTGCTACTTTTGCAAATACTCCGGAAGGAGGGACATTCGGATGTCCTCCACCTCCTCCTCCAACGCCTGCCATCGACTTGGGAGTAGGAAATGGGGGTGTAACACACTCTTTTGAATAAGGTAAAACTGGGAAGTTCTGATGAAGAAAGGATGGTTTGTCAAATGATAACGATCTTTCCAAAGCATATTTTCCCTTGTTTATAGATGGGAAAGTTTGATGTGGCTCACTCCTAAATTCTGAGTAGTCTGTTTCCAGATATTTGGTATCAGACAGAGGGTTGTAGGAAGTAAGAGGTTCTGAAGGGCATTTAGTCTTTAAAAGTGGGTTCTCGAGTTTTTTGACTGAAGCGGTTGCCTCAAACGAGCCTCTCGCTCTTAAAATTTTCTCAGGATTATTAACAGGCGCAATCAGCTTGCCACCCGGGTTCTGTCTGGTATGCTTTCTCCCAGACTCCAGTTTGTGTTTCAGTGGAGTCGCCAAGTGAAATATTTAAAAAAGCCTTAAAACTGTGTGCACTCTATGTTCATTATCAAAGAGTAACACTATCAACGAAATAGTTTGTCGTTTTCCCAGGGAAAAGATTTCGTAACTTCGTTCCCCGGCAACGGCGCCAGAAAGATGTTGTTCCTGAGTCTGTACCTAAGGATTTAAAGTACAGTGTCAAGGAATCCGAAAGTATACAAAAGGTTGATATAGGATTATACTAACCTTCGGTATGGAAACTAATGAGGGTTTCTATGTTCTTGCTGTCTAGCTTCCAACTGTTCCTGGGTGGTAATATCTTGCTCAATGGCTGCCCATGAACGTTTTAATTCTTCCCAGGTGTTAGCAGTTTTAAGAATTGTATCAAAGAGATTTAAAGTGATATGAGTTTGATTAGAGAGTCCAGGTGGAATATTAGGTTGAGTTACTACAGGGACAATCATTTAAGGAACAATACCAGTATGGAAACGATTTGGGAAGAGATTTTAACGCTGTTTCAATTTGGTTTTTTAAGAGGGATTTTTGCATGAAGAACAAAATGGGAATGCAAACTGAAGGCCCTTTCCCGTAACTGTATTTATTTTAGTAAAAGATGTGGAATGAGAGAAAAACATTTAGCTGTGGATAACGTAAGGTTCCTGTCAATAGAAACTCACACATACATAGAATAAGAAATTGACATAGAAATAATTGACATAGTGTAACTAAATATAAAATTCTGTAAATGAAAATTGGCCTTACACCCGCCGATAGTTGGTGTAGAGGAAAGACAAGACAAAATTACAGAAAGATGAAATCCCTTCACTATAGTAGTGGTCGTACTAAATTATAGTGATACACATCAATTACGAAGAGTGAATTGAAATGAAACAAGAAACATAACGAAACAAACTTGCAACACAGTCGTGACGGAATCAGGAATCTTCGAATTTGCTTCTATTCTCTCCTCCAATGCAAAAAATATATTACAATATTTCCCAAAAAGTCTAGCCTTTGGTTCTTCTTTTGGTCATCTATTTATACAAATTTGCCTCTCGGCTTTAGAAGAGAGAAATCACTCCATCTGTATTAATCTATTTTCAAAAAGGCGCCAGGTGCCTGTCTTTGCTTAGATTCAATGCATATGACACATTTGTCTATAAAATGGAATACAAGATGTGAAGGTTCCGTTCGACAGCTGGGAGGAGCGAAATCACTCCATCTTTCCTACTCCATTTTCAAGAAGTGCCAGGCGCTCGTCCTCGCATGGATTCAGTGTACGTGATACATTTATCCACAAATTGGGATACAAGATGTGAAGGCTCGGCTTGACAACTGGCTTCGGCAAAATAGCAGTCTCGGGCTAACTGTGGAAGTTTATTACCTATTTGTGCATCGGCAATGTCAAGGGCACCGAGTTGTGCACTAGGTTGAACCAAATGTTGGTCGATTTGAGCCATGTCTATCCTGTCCATTTTAGAGATTTCCACCGAACTCCTCTCATTCTTCTCTTTCATGTCGAGGCAAATGCAATCTATATTCATCTGCCTTAGCGTCTCTGTGTCACCCCCACTCTCCATCCCTAATAGCTCACCATTTATGGCATTGAAGGATTCTTCTAATGAATTTGTCACTTTTTGAGCCTACTCCTTGCTTAAAGTAATATCATGTTCCCAATTTTTTAACAAAATATTACCCCTAGTTTGTTCGACAATGGTGAGTCCGAGGGGCCCTGCTGAAAATCTGTTGTTGGTGGATATCACTGCTTCTTGGAAGGCGATCCAAGCAGCTTCTGCGTTTCTTTCCTTGACAATCAGATTCTCAGAAATCTGATGCATTAACAGGCAATCTTCTCGAAACTCCCCTATTTTGTTTAGTAGACTTTGTTGAGCAGAAGAGATCCTGCTCCGAATATCGATTGCTTGGGATTTAACCATCTCGATGTCGACAACCTTGCCTTCTGCGACCTTTAACTGAGCTTGTAGCTCTGTGATCATATTTCTCTGCTGACCAGCCTGCACCCGACCATCTCGGATCACTGAATTTGCTTGTTCCAACTTGGTTTTGAGGACTTCGATTTCTTTCTTATCGACCAATTGGGCCAGCTCTATTGCTCCACTCGCTTGACTCTTAGCATCTTCCGCAGCCAAAGCTACTCGGGCTTCAAGAGTCTTGATCTATCGATTCTTTCTCTTGAGCTGATTTTTCAACATCACAACCGAGAATTGGTTCGCTGACGCATACGCTCCTAGCGTCCCTGCTATCTCTGTGGCGAATTCATCACTCTTCTTGTTTTTTCCATTTGTCATTACTTTGAATTTTTTAACAGTGGAATCTCCCTCTTGATACAATTCCCACTTTACTACAGCTTTTCTCTTTCTATCAAAAAAGAACTCATTAGGGGGGAGTTCCTCTGCCCTTATAGGTCTTAGTTCTTCGCCAAATATCCATCCCTCGCTGACGTCTCCCTGTGCCAACTGCAAGGGTGTGACAGAGGTCATGGGTTGTCTAATCTACTTCGCGGCCTTTCCTGGTGTGACGAGTGAGTCCTGCTCTTTCGGAGGATCGGAGGTCTTCGTCTCTGTCCCTGTCTCTGGATTCTGAGTTTTAGGCGGGTCGGTGTTTTTCACTTCCATCTCTGGACCATGTTCCTTGGGTGGGTCAGTTGTCCCTTTTTCTGTTTCGGGATTCTTTTCCTGCTTGGGACTCTTCTCCTGTTCGGGACTCTTCTCCTGTTCAAGATTCTTCTCATGTTCAGGATTCTTCTCCTACTCCCCTTCCTGACGATTCTCGGGATTAGAAGTTTTCCCCTCAAAACTTTTGGCCTCCTTTTCTTTATCCTTGGAAAGTACCAAACCTCCCAGTACAACGAGGAGGCATATTTTCCTATGCTCCTGAAATTTTAAAACAGAATCCCTGTCTTCGGGTGCCAGAGATCTGATTCGGAATTGTACTTCCGCATAGGACCTCGCCCCTCAAAAAACATCATCCGAAGGTGAACACTCGTGTTCAAACCTCTTTAATCCACAATTTTCCAAATGGGTGCTTACAATTCTCTGAGGATGATGCTTTTTGTACTCAATAGAGACTAGGCTCAAGTCTTCTAAGGTTGCAGCCTCAACCTTAGCATGTCCGAAATCTAATAAGGAATAGGAATTAAGCCGAACAGGGAAAAACGACCATACCTTCTTTGATGACGCTTTGAGCTCTTTACTCACTACGCCAATCACTGTTTGTCGAGCAATATCACGACAGGCCAGCTTGTCGGGGATGAACAGCGGTAGCACCAGAGGAGGAACATCAGCTCCGAAAAATCTAAAATAGGAGAATTCTTCTTCTACGTACCAATCCACGATACTGCTCAGATTCGCAGCAATTCTATCTGAGATGCGGGGTGGCGAAAGACCAAAAATGGTGATGTGCAAGGGAACCATCACACAGTTGAAAATCTCATAAATAAACTTATTGCATTATTTTCCCACAGCTTGTCGTGGTACTCATGCACAATTTTTTCTTCGGTTGGACTCCAAGCCCAATTCATCAAAGGAAAAGGTGTCATGGAGCATATTGTGTCCATGATATACACGAACATGAAGAATCCATATGGTCTCCCGGCTGCTTTTTTCTCCCGGTACTCTGTGACCCTGTTGAAAAGACTGTCGGAGAGCATCTTCGCCCAATTGAATGAGCAACCTTCTGCTACCCGAAAGATGAGAGGTACCCACTGGATGTAAAAATGTGCGGTATCCTCCCATCCGAAAAGTCGGCATGTCATCATCGCCACATACATATACTGTGGCTCCAACGAAGAAATTGAATACACACCCTTGTCATTCGCTCTGAATGTTGCGGAGAGAGAAACCCAATCTTTTATCAAACCAGGCATGGTTTTATCATATTCTTCGCACTCCTTCTTTTTGAATTCCTCCAGGAATTCATTGCCATATATATATTCAAAAGTCGCTGGGAGCTTATACATAGATTGGATATGCTCTGGTCTGAAAGTCCCGACCATGGTCCGTCGGTCATTTATGATAGTTATGGTGGGCAGGTCGATGTGATCCAATGCCCATCGGATCATGTCGTAGTATGGGAGCAATAGAGGTCTGGTTGCAACCAGGTGCATTCCCGACTGAACAATTGTCCTATACTTAGTGTTCAGGTCGTCCTTTTCAATATAATTGTCATCGTCATCTGAGTCTGAATAGTTTACCAACTCGGATTGCAAAATGTCTGAAATAAATGACCAGGTGGGTACTGAGCCGCCAGTCTGAGGTGAAGTATCTGAGACATTGTCTGGACCCTGTGTTGCAACCTCGACACTCTCTTTCGCTGCTCTCCTTGGAGCCATGGCTGACGCTTGCTTTTTCACTCTTCTGCAATAGACCTGTGTATACATGCGGAAATGAGTTCCCTCGAAGAAAGGTGAGTTCTGTGCGTTTATGAGAAATGTTTAAAATAGAACGAAACTCTCGTATATATTTGAAAATCCTGTACCTTTGAAATAAGTCTGTCAAATCGCAAATAAAACCAAATTTATTGTATAAATCCGATCTTATTTATTCATGGATTTACCCTAATTCTTCATTAATGTCATCAATGTTTGGTGGCTTGACAGGCAATCGGGTTATGGAGAGTAAGTAAATACCTCGTGAAGTTTTCCAACCTCGATGCGCGGGACGTATCTCGTTTAAATTGAAATTACAAATATTAATGATTTAAATAATTTTCTCGCTTTTCGCTGCATCATGAATTTCCTTTTTACATTTCGAATCTTCGACTCGCGAGACTGCGAGTGTCAATTTTAGCTTAATTAACCATAAACTTGATTTGGCGCATCTTTAATTATATAATTAATTTACTTTCCATATCGCGACTCGGAACTTTGGATACAGACTTTTGGGAAAATGATATGCCGAGTCACGATATCGCGACATCGCGATGTGGCGATAATTAAGGCCCAAATTATGGGAAGGAAATCTTAGATTAGGCTATTAATCAATCTTGCTATAATCAACTCGCAACCTCGTGAATCGGGGTTTTAGGCGCCTTATCTTTATGACAGAAAGTACCGCGTGACGAAGTGCCGAGAACCAAATTTAACCATGGTTAGTTTTTTACCCTTAGTCTCTGACTAAGGTTATCACAAAGTCATCGTGTTCTCGGCTATCGGGGCTGCAAGAACAAAAACTCAGGTCTGATGGATGTCGAGGTGCGAAACCCCGACAATGTCTAATCATGGGTTAAAGGTTTTATCCTAGTTAATGCCTTGGATGAAAATTAGAACCGAGTTCGCATTTTCGCGACTCGGGACTTGTGAATTCAAGAAATAAAGTGTCCGACTT
>JZKD02S0339306.1:18102-38090 GCA_000966675.3 Picea glauca | reverse complement strand
AATGTCTCCTTGGTATATATAGGAGACTAGGAGGTATAATTACAACTAATGGAATAAAGCCAACATAAATAAAATAACATTACTAATGTAGTATGCCCCAATTAAGGGGTAATGAACCAATATTAGGGCTTAACACAATTGGTACTATATTGGGTTGGTTCACCAACCTTAAATGAACATGAGACCAAATCAACTAGGGTTTCCCCATCATTTCCCATGTATTCTTTGGTCATTCATTCACATCAGAACCCAAGTCTAAAATAATGTTATCCACGTCGTATTCCCCAATCTGCACACTTAATCATAATTCCCCGTTGGTCCTCTTTTTATGTAGTACCTAATTCACTACTATCTGTATGATAGGACTTTCCCTTTATTGTGCGCATGATCAATCATTTCACAGAATGCATTCAATGAAGTTTCATCTTTCATCAACTCTATGCAGTTTCTCAAAAACTCTCTTAGATTACTTACCTTCCCAAGTGGCTTCTCTAGCATATTAGGATCATAATCATGAGGTGCATATGATGTTGATTCTACCTACTCCGATTCTAGTATCTTTTTTCTTTCTCTCTAATATGTATCCTGTCCTTGCTAAGGGTGAAATATTGACAAAGGTCTGGTTGATTTACTTACTCATTTCTCAACTTGCTTCCCCCCATTCATCGCATCATCCCATGTTCTAGTTCCTCTGTGCATAACAACTACTATTCTAGGTCCTTCATTTCATTTCTCGACTGATATCTTCTATATGTTCTGATTTGGATTCTAATTATAATTCCCTCTTTCCTACCACTTTTCCAGTAGTTGGGGATAGTCTTCTATTGCATGATCTAGTGCTCTACAGTATGTGTAGGTTGTACACAGATTCAGATAGTCATGAGTTAAGTATCCTAGTTTATTACAATTATAACATATTATTGGTCCTCTATCTCCTTTGCCAAAATTTCCTCTGCCATGACCTCTTCCAAATCCTCCACGGTTCCCTGGAGTAAATATTCTCTGATTGTTATACTGTGGACCACCTCCTTCTATCACAACATTTTACTTTTGAATCCTATACATATTTGAAGTGCACTCTCCCCTCAAATCGAATGTGTAACAATCATTCTCTTCATGTCTGACTAACTTGCAAAAGTTGAAAAACACGTTCCTTGGTTTACTCTGGTATTTCTACAGTAATGGACACTTAGTCGGATGATGTCCCCATTTCTTACATATCTCACAATATCCCCCTCCTAGTAATGAATTAAGTGCTCTAGTCCCCAAATACCGTGCAAATGTTGAGAATTCGTCCTTATGGTGGCCTTTAGTCCTACATTTGGTACACCATACTTGTTCCCACTTCTCGTTACCTTTTGTAAGTTCTTCCAACTAAAATGTTAAGGAAGATAGATGTGTTTGGACTAGCACCATCCCTCCAATGTTTCCTATAGAAGATGCTTTGAGCTTCATTTCAATATCCAAAGCTTCAAGATGTGACGCAACCTTCTGTTGAATCAACATCCTACAAATGTGTGGTAGTAGTCCTGCAATAAACAATTCATGTTGCTACTGATCATGTTTTTGGAATGTCAATCTACGCATCAAATCCTTAAACCTTTGGTCATAATCCCAAATTCATTCATTATCTACTTGTTTGATTTCCTTCAACTCTGTAATATATTGTGATTCATACTTTGACTTCTTGAACTCTTTCAACAATGCTTGTCTAATTTTTGCTAACGTCCTTACTTTTCCTATCGGTGTAGTAATCTGAAGTTTCATGTACCAGAATAATACGCGGCCCCTAAATGTTGTTTCCAACTGCGCAATATTTACAACACCATCTTGGACATTCTTCACAACCCAAATTATTTCACATACAAATATATGTTGCTCCAGGTCCTCTGACCCAAATCCATAGAACTCAGGCAGTCTGGGGGTGTCTTCTACCCCTGCCATGTTGTTTTGTGTAGTACCTCCCCTTGTCGATGTTGGTTGATTCTAACTCGATGAAATGCTTCCACTTATATGGCTACTGCTACTCTATCTTCCCTTGCTAACTATAAGTGATTTTGAAAAATCCTTGAATGTTATTCGTGATATAGTTGATGCACATAGGGTCATGGGATCGACACAGGATCCAGTCTGAGTAATACTTACCGGCTCTTCTATTATAGGATTGGACCAAGAATCCTATTCCTCTCCTTCTATTTTTTGTATTTCTACAATCTGGACTATCGTGCATGAGTCTCTTCCCTAAGGCTCACTGTGTGACTCTCCTTTCCCAGCTCTAGTGTTTCACCTCTTGTACCTTCTTCCATTGCACAATAATCCAAGCTCATCTTCCTCTTCTGATACAACTTCTTCAGTTCTTTGCATCCTCATTCCATCCCTTCCTTCTTCATTTCTTCCCTCATTATTTCATACCTTCATATTATCCTCTTTTCATCCCTTGGTTCCTCTATGTGCGTGAAGCCCGTTAGAAATCATACTTCATTGTCATCACAGAATTTTTGCACAAAAACATATTTATCCATGTACCTAATGATTTCATAAACCTTCCGCACAGACCCTTAAAGAAATCCCTTTCTACAACATTGTATGACTAGGTACAATCAACTGTAAATTCTATTATATAACCTCCCAATATATTGTCCCACCAGAAATCAACTGCACAAGAAGTCTTATTACTTACAAAATTCAATTTCCTTACCAACTTAGGATTCAAGTTCCTCAACGTTGTGGTTCGATAACTTCCATTATTATCCACTAATATTTCTAATCACTCAGTTAATATAATCATAAATTATCCAAACCAAATATCATGCAGCTCTGTGTACACATACCTTTTTATCCATTGCCTATCGCTCATCTGAGGGTTTCTATTCTATTTTTGAAAAAATTCTCATTCCTTCCCTTCTAGACATTCTGAGATCTCATTCTTAGTCATCCTCCAAAACATTCCCTCAATCACATATTTTGGTTCCCGACAATGGAACCATTTGTTGGTGCGCAACTGTAAGACCCTAGGTTCAAGTTATTTAACCAAAAAAATCCTTCAGATATCGGCCCTTTCGGCATCACCTGCATGCAAGTGAAGTCTCACGCGAGGCATATATTGGGGTTGCAAAACCAAGTTTCTGCAAAAAGGAGGGGATGAGAGGCTATTATCATGTGTAGTATTACTTATCTATTTTGTGTGCATTAACTTGCTTATATTATTCCTTAACTAATTGGTGAATTCAGTTATACAACAAACTTATACTACATATTGCAACATAAAATATTCACGATAACATTCAAAACTATTGTGCATCATGTATCTAACAAATGTATCTAGATCTAGTTATGCATAAAGAGAACATTCATGCTCAATCACATAAAAAGACAAGAAGACACAATAATTAATGTGGTTCACCCAACTTTTGGCTATGTCCACAATTTTTGGTTTCTTTATTATTCTTTCTGCAACCATCTCATGCCTATGGACTCCACTTACAGTAGATATATCATGATATCTTTCTCCATATTGCCTCGCCTCTCTGTAGTGCAAGCCTCTCTCTGAAAAAATCTACCTATACATTCAAACATAGAATCTCTCTCTCACTCTCAGTCTATTCTCTCCACAACAACATTAGTTCTTCTCCAGCGCAAATTCAGCAACAACCCCTATTCTACCTGACCCATTACATATTTATACATGGAAGATAGGGCTCAAAACCCTACTTGTTTATCCCCTAAACCCTGTTACAACTCATTCTGACTCATTACAACTCATGTTGACTCATTGTTCGGGCATGATTTTCCTTCTTTTGCATCTGCATGATGATTTTTCATTCTTGATTGTTGTTCTCCCTTATTTTTTGTGCCTCTCTTATTTTTCATTTCAAATTTATCGTCCTTCCTTTTTTCCCTCTTTCCCTTCCTGATTGTTGTTCTCCCTTATTTTTTGTGCCTCTCTTCTTTTACATTTCAAATTTTTCATCCTTCCTTTTTTCCCTCTTTCCCTTCCTTCTTTACTCTCTTGCTTTATTCTCTTTCTTTTCGTTGCCAAGTATGCCTTTATTGTGCACTTCAATCTTGAATGTGCCTTTTCTATGCATTTTGCTCCTTCCTTCTCTTCTTTCTTCTGCTACTGCAGATGTCCTCCATACTTGGTATTTTTCTCAAAATTGTATCCAAAATGCATGTCCAACATCCCTCAAGAGGAAATGGAATCCTGTCACTGTTATCACATGAAGTTGTCAAGACCTGTAGGCATGTTTTGATTTACCTGAGTCTGTACCCTTGTCCCATTTTCATTATTTTTGTCGGCCATGTCCTTAGTTTTCCACCTTTGTAGTCGGTAGATCCATTTTTCACTTTCACTTTCTGTTTTGAAATCTCACTCCCTCGGTCTCTGTCACTAATCCTTACATTGTCCAGCCATGTCGTCTAAGTCTTCATTGTCATAGGCTGCAACACTGAGAGCTGTCTAATATGGACTCAAATCAAGAGGGCACGGGAATAAAGAGTTCAAATGTTATAAAATTGTTTAGCAAGGATCGTGAAATCTCGATTCACAAAAGGAAAGATCTGGTCCGTCCGATCATGAAGCATCGAGGACCATTGATCTGACATTGAAAAATATCGGGGGGTCGTGAATTGGGAGTTCGGGATTATTGTCGAAAAGGTGCATCCATAGCCCAAAATCCTGATACCCAAAAATCTGATGGTTTCAATATGGGCCGTCCAAATTAAGGGATGTGTGGTGCCAGATCAACAAAATCATGATTTCATAGATTAGGTTTCAAAAGTGGAACATGTTGCGAGACCCCCGAAATGCAAAATCACGAAATGCCCAAGCATTGGGACCGTGGTCTCAGCACTTGATCACATGGGAAACATGTCCAGAAAGAGGGGCCAACGCTCATCGCATAGCTGGCGTTTCATGTTGTCAAGGAAAGGATTGCGGCCATCTATTTTGAAGCAGGACCGACCGTCGATCTCAAAGGAAATTTTTCAATTTCGAGCAACGTGATGTTGGAAGTCAAGGGGAGTGAAAACTCCGGAAGTGCAAAATCCTAAAATCTCATTTGGGATAAGTGCGAGGTCACGACCCGCGGTCGCATGGGGCAAGGGAATGGATCTGTGCAAAATATCAAAACATCCCTCTTGATCGAAACACTATCAACTTGAAATCAAAACTTGAAAATAACTTCCATAGTAAATTCTTCACTGTATTAATTAACAATCAAGAGACAAATATATTGCAATCTGAATAATGAATTCAATAATGAAGAAAGAAAACATAGTAGAAAAGAGTGTCTAACCATCCATATGCCTTTGCTATTAAGTCTCAAATAGAATAGTAATGCCTTATAGGGAGTTTCAACATAAGTCTTCTGGATGTCCAAATTTTCATCCTCAACAGAGTCTTTCCTCTGCCTATTTAAACTATCCACAAAACCCCTGATCCTATTTTCTAGAATGTTCTTAATGACTAGATCTAGATAGCATCTATCTATTAGGGGGGTGTTGACGGGAGAAATTGACCGCCCGTCAACTGAGAGAATGGAACCGGTCCGGGGTTGTCTAATAACCCAAGCCGTTTGGAATGAACCACCCTGACAGGTTTAATGGCTCCATTGGCCGTTCTAAGGTATTTAGGAAAACCAAAGAGGAAACTAATCTAAACTAACTAATCTAACTAAAACTAAATAAAACAAACTAAACTAACTAAAACTAATAAAACAAATTAAACTAACTAAAACTAATAAAACAAATTAACTAAAAACAAACTAATACACTAATCTAATACACTAATCTAATTAAAACAAAACTACTAAACTAAACTAAAACTAAATATAAACTGCTCTAACTATTCTATATACAAACTACTAATTACTATTACACTAACTCTAATAATTAACTATCTAATTACTAATTGAATTACAACTTATTCACAAATATACATTATCTACAACTTGTAGATTTAAATAAAAACTGTAAAACTCGTTTGCTTCCTATCCTAAGACAGCTAGAGATATTTTTTGACTTTTACAATTTTATGAACAAGAGATAAAACTTACTGAAATTAAACAATCTAATATACTAAACATATATATATCTAACTAAATACTAACAAATACACTAAACAAACGAATGATAAACTGACCTGGAAACACTCCAAATTTGTCCTGTGTATGATGGCTTCGAAGCTAGTCGGAGGAAGGAAACTCACATCGGTTAATCCAAAAGCTTCTCATAAACGATAGGCTGTGCTGCTCTTTGAGTTGTTTACAGGACAAACAAGACATAAAAAATCATAACAATTATATAATTTATAAATCTCTGCAATAAGGGAAACCTGTTATGCAAAAACTTATATTTAATAATTCAACTTATGAAGAAGAGAAATCTGTCATTCACAAACTGAATCAAGCAATTGCTATGTTTTTATGTACTGGAAGAAATCAGATATGGATTATATTGATTAAATTATATCATTTGCAAAAAGATTAAGATAGCTAAAGTAGTCATTAACCAGATGCAAATAGATACACATAAACATAAAACAAAATATTGATATCATGAAAAGCTAAAGTTGTAGCAGAATATCAAATTTTGTCTCAGTCTGTATTAAAATTCCATATCCCTGTTCTCCCACCAATGAGGATGATCATTATTACAAAAATGATAAGTATTTATAGGTTTTTCCACAGGGTAAAACCTCCCTGTGGAAGTTATAAAACTGTTTACATAATCTGGGAAAATATACCAAAATTGCCTAAACTAGGAAATTAAAATGAAATTAAAACATCCAAATATCTTCTAAACTGTCCCTCCTATCCCATGCAATTTCGATTTCACCTGAAACAGGTCAGAAATGGATAAGTTAGAGGGATATTTTATTAATAAAATGGTAAAAATCTAATCCTGTAGACTAGCTACAGAATCCTCTGATTCTGTAGCTGGTCTAAAATAACACACAGAATCAGAAATAAAATTAATTGAAAATCTTTTAAAGAATCTAATTTAATCTTCATCCAAGAACTATCTGAAAACAAATCATTTAGTTTGAAAGAATTATACCAACAGGATCCACATCATTTAACCGAATACAGAGATAGGAATACTTTGTTTCGATTATTGTCATAAGTGGGGTAAATGAAATCATATGTAACAACATCGTAATCATTTCTCAACAAATCGAATCCATCTGTTATGAGATCGTTTATCATTGCATAGTGAGCAAAAAAGATTGATTTTCCTTTACCAAAATCATTCCAGCCTAACAAATTACAACTGGGTTTGACCGATTCGTTTTTACACATTTAAAACCAAACCAAACAACAATCCAAACAAGAGAATTAATCGGCTGAGTTTAGCATATTCGTTGCAAATCATAATCGTTTTATGTTTTGGGTGTAGTTGCACAGTTTTAATGAGACCATTGTTTTTATAAAAACAGAGTAGTTATTTCCAAATTTAAATCGAACAGACTGGTATTCATAATTTGGAAAATCGTATGACAGGGCACATCATAACAACTACACTCCCGAAATTATTTGTCAAACACAGCATACGAATCATACAAGATCGAATCCGAGGGTAATTGTATTCTAAATAAGGTATGGAACTTCCCTAATTGTATTGGAAACACACCATTAATTCATTTCTTCACTCAGAGAGGCTTAGCAAATGAAATACAAATGAATAACCATAAAAATCTATGAGCAAATCATATATCAAATCGAAACTCTACCTATTTTTAGCAAAGAAAAACAATATACATGATGAACACGAATGACAAAGGCATTTGAATGAGAAACAGAGCTATTTGAAAATAGAATCCATACTTGTATAGCGACGAGACGGCTTGATAGGTGAGAGGGAGTTCTGAAGAACAGATCTGAAGGAATACATACAGACTCAAAACGCATGTTCCAGCCACTGAAAAATTGACCTGTAAAATGAGAGCTAGATCTCTGTAGTAGCTCACTTTCTGAAGAAACCGCCCATGATGAAGGTAAAGGGGCTAAAAATGGTTCTGGGTTTTCAATGGTTTGAGCTAATTCAAATCCTTTTGCCCAGAATCGCTCACGCAAAAACATGACTCTGGGGGCAATTACGGGGCAGTCTTCTCTGGCAATATTGAAACCAAAACTAACTCTGAACACCAGGGGGTTTGAATTCGCCCTACAGGAGACAGGAGAGAACACACAGTGAGTCGGGCTAAGGGGCAAGGGTTTGAACAGAGTAGGCTCATAGATTTTCCCAAAAATCAACAGAGGTAACCTTGTAAGGAGGTAGGCATTAATGCAAAGTGTGTGAGGGTGGTAGAGCTTACTTCTGCCATGCATAAGGGTTATTATGAAAGTACAATCGTCAGTTTACATAGATGTTCTACCCACTATAGCATAGTTTAACACTCATGTCACTTGCCCAACCAACGAAATAATGGTAAGTGTATAAATAATGCGTTCAATCAACATTATACCAAAGTTTGAAACCATTAATCATACGATTCAAAACTAAAAGCATATGTTTAACCAGGCACCATTACATTGTAACAGTTCATATCGATCGTTTAACCAATGTGCCAATAGGTAATCATATAATCAACAAACCAATAGTTCTAAAAAAATAGACATAGGCATTATATTAAAAGGATACATATGAAAGATATAATCATAACCCCTATGTATCTTAATGAAACCAAAGGTTAGGTAGATCAAATAAAATGCAAATCCAAATGCTAATGCATTGCAAACTCAATGAAACCAAATTACACAATCAATCGAAGCATGAGTACCAATCAAAGGATCTTGCCAGCTGTATAATGATAAATAAAAGGTAAGCGCAATAGGCATATCGACAAAAGAGATAATGACAATTCAGATAATGATCGAAATACGACTTTGAAAGACGAAGTTTTTCATGCTTACAGTCGTGAAAACAAAACGAAGGCAAATGTGTAAACATCACAGAAAATAAAAATGTCGTTTATTTAAAGATTGCGACGAACAATTGATGTTTGAAAAACATAGGTGTAGGCAGCTTATAAAACAATAAAAAAAAGTGAATTGGCTGCCAACAGGGGGTTAGCTCAAAAAGAGTGTTTACATTCCAAAAATAGATCATTGTAAAACAACTTAATAACATATGATCTTATCAACATTACATTCGATTCTACAAAATAGGGATTAGTTTGATCTAGTCATACATTTCTAGGTCTTTGCATTTCACAGGCCAAAATAAGTAGACACTACCATATTTCCTGGAAAACATCAAAATTATGATTGTAACAATCATCGTGAAACTTTTAGGGTATGATAACAATAGTAGCTTTGGCAGTTTTCTATTTGAGCTTTGCGGTAAGCACGACATTATGCCAATAGAGTCTAAAGTTGATTTCTCTGATTTCTTTGAGCAATGCCCTTTGCTCTTTTTTCTTCTTCTTGAAACCTTGAATTCTTTCTTGCTGATGATCACTCCATTGTTCTATATGAGTCTTTTCTCTTTTCAACTGTCTCATTGTCTTTTGGACTTCCTTGATCTTTTCTCTATCAATTCTGACTTTGACCTTGAATTCAGGGAACTCTTCAAAAGGTGCAGGCTCATTCAAATTTATGGAAACCTTGGGTTCTTTCAATTTAAGTTGGTATTTAGAAACCAATTCTGAGTTGTGTTCTTCATCATAACTTGTTGAATCCATGGCTTTTGGCATATCTGATATGTGATCTGAATCTATAAGGTAACCCTTTTTATTTTCAGGGATCTCACTGATACCTTTAGCAATTTCTTTATCTTTTGCCAATCTGGTTGTAGCTCTTGTGATAGGTCTTGTAGATGATGAAACAATTTTTTTACCTCTTTTTGTTGGTTTCTTATGCAATGGAGGTATTTTTTCTTTTTTCCTAGTACTTGCTTCAACATCTTCAGAGTGATCTTCTATAACTATGAAATTTTCTTCTTCGATTGATGGATTGAACATGGCTTTGGACTTCAATCTGTATTTGTTGGTAACCCTAGTAGAATTCCTTCTAGGGTTTTGAGACACAGGAACACCTTTATTCTTTGTCCTTTTGATTACAGTGCCCCTTTTACTAGTGGATGGTAGGTCATGCTTGGCTTTAGTTTGAGTATCAAAATATTCATCTGAATCTTCTTCCCCTTTAACATCATCCTCAGAAAACATTTCTATTTATGGATCCAACTTCAGTCTTTTTCCTATATTATTCCTCAGCACCCTGACAGTAGACATTTATTCTTTGACAGGGGTTTCATCAATTGAAATATTTTGTTTCTATGTGACATTCCTTTTTTCTTTCTTCTATTTACTGGACTATGGGTTAGGGTTTAAATATTGCATGAGCCAACTCCAGGGTTTTTATATTTCTCTTAAAGAAGACACAACTAAAGTCTTGATTAATACTTGATTAAACAAGCTGCTCTTTGCATTGGAGGAGAGTGACTGCACACTTTTTGACATCTTTGTCAAGATTTTGAGTAGAAAGTAAGGCAGATTTAAAGGATAATCTCCATTTAGATGCATTAATAACCTAATGTGGTAGATATAGATTAGTGAGAATCTACCTTCGCAGGTGATATACCTCTGGATAAAGATCAGAGAAGTGTGCCATTCTGGTCTAATCAAGCTGTGAGGAACTCCCTTTCACCAATTTGGATTTTGCTTATCTGGAAGCAAGAATTGATTAACAAATTCCATAACCACATGCTCCTTCTTCCACCAGTATTCTCCTCCAACCACCAATCTGAAAGCTTTGACAATTGTTTGTTCTATCACCAACATCAGCAGCTTCCCGATCTCCACTTCGTAACCATCAAAGTTCAGTGAAAAATCCATAGAGAGTTGTTCATTGTGACCTTGGAAACTGTTAAAGAATTCGAGCCAACCAACATCTCTAAACCTTTGAACCATCTAAGGATAAGATTCGAGGAGTTCAGCACCCTCGGGTTCTAATTTGACCACTTGTCCAGTCCCCTTAGGCACCATCGAAACATGCTGCTACAACTGGCACTGCTTGGATTCTAAATATGGTACGTGCAATCGATTAATATATAACCGTTCTCTTGAGAAAACATCTATGCTTAAAATTCAGAAAAATCATTACGATGAGTGACTGTTTCAAATCATAATCTTTGGGAATGGAATGGTTTGAAAAGAGTCCTTTGTGGGTACAGAGTAGTCCGATCATGTAAAGGTTTGAATCATCAAGTGATTTGAGAGCCATCGTGGGACACATGTGAACTCTTAGTCCTCGATATGGGTAATTATAACGGAATCTAGGTGACGGGCGCATATTAAGGCATGATTATATTTGCGCTATGGAAATAATGTTATTCCAGTAGCACTTTTAATGAATTAGCATAATTTGAATTTGTAAAGTTCAAACAGGCATATGAAGTGACACATCATTCAAAACCATGTTTTAAAACTCGAAACTTAAAGAAATTATCCAAAAAAGCTAAAACGCAAACCATAACAATATTGAAAGTAATTATTTAAATCAAATGGAAACAGATAATGAAGTGCAGGTAGGAGGGGTTTAGGATTAGGATTTCTCACTAGATCAAAATAAAAATTAGAGACTAACATTGGCTCCTTCTGGGGATGGAGTTTGATAATAAACTCCAAAAACTACAGATCAATGCCTTTTTTTTTATTTTTGATTCACTAATCTCCCTGAATCTGTCAGTCTTTATTCACAGCATAACTATAAAAACAGGTCCATTGGGTGTATGGAGTATTTATTGAAGAGAAAACCTACTATACTAACTGAAAACCTGATGAGTCTTTAGAGAAAATAGTGCTTTAAGAACCTCCCATTCACTGGGCCTCCAAAAGTTTATGTGTTGTCTAAATTATGCAAGAGAAAAGTATTATTGTCCATTACCTTAGCTATTCTGAAAGTACCATACCATAGGTTATCTAACTTACCATGTTTTTCTTTATGCTCTCTCCTGGCATCCCACCTTAACACCAAATATCCTTCATTGAAAACATCTTTCTTAGTTCCCTTGTCGAATGTAGCCTTGAATTTTCTTTGGTGAGCAGTGGTGTTCTGATTCACCTGTTCTTTGACCTATTGAACTTCAATCATCTGAAAAATTCTCCTTTGGAGATCGTTGGGTTCTTCTAACTCTTCTTGTAAAAAATTTAAAACTGTCAAGCCGAATTGAGTTGGAAGAATAACTTCTGTCCCATATACCATATGGAAAGGAGAGGTCCCAATAGACTTCTTTTTGCTGATACGATCGGCCCATAGGGAAAACTTTAACATGGAATCCCATGATTTTTTATTTTTAGCTAGTAGGTTTTTTATTATCCTTATCAGAGTCTTATTGGAAAATTTTGCTAACCCGTTCCCTTGGTGGTAGTAGGGAGTAGAATGAACCAATTTGATACTATACTTATTGTATAATTCAATTGTGGAATTCGATTTAAAATCCTGTGCATTATCAGTGACTAATTTTTTAGGACAACCAAACCTGGAAAAAATATATCCTTCTAGAAAGTCCATGATTACCTTATATGTTGCATTCCAAGTCGAAATTTATTCGATCCACTTCGTAAAGTAATCAGTTGTTGTAAGGATCCATCTATGATATTCTGGAGATGAAGGATTGATCTCTTCGATGAAATCCAAGCCCCACCATTGCAATGGTCCTTGAGTGACGATTGGTTTTAAAGGCAGAGACATAAGTTTTTTCTTTCTAGCAAATTTTTGACAGGGTTCACATGCCCTGACCCGAGAAAAAACATCTGAGCATAAAACATGCCAATAATAGTCTTCCCTGAGAATATTGAAGGTAGTAGCCTTCCAATGGTGATGGCCTATGCACACACCATGATGTAGATCATACAAAATTTGTTCAGCTTCTTTTTCATCAACACGCCTCAACAAGAAACCATTATGATCTTTCCAGAATAAGATCTGATCAATAATGCAATACTTCACTACTCTTAACTTTAATGATTTAATTTTTTATTTATCCAACTATGGGGGATATTGAAAATTCAGCAGAAAAAATATGATATCTTTGTACCATGGTGAATAAACATACTTGATGTTTACCTGTGAATTCATTTCTTCAATCTGGAAAGAAGAATCATGTGTCATGTTTGAAATATGGTACAACCCAATTGATTTGAAATTAGATTCTGTCATTAATTTGGCAAGGCCTTAACCTTTTATCAACTAATTAGGCTTTATGGTGAGATCATACTCCAAGATTTTTGTTATCCATTTCCCTCTCTTTCCTTCAGAGTCAAGTTGAACAAATATTTCTTTGACTACACTGCTTGGGACATAAGTTGTGATCTCAGATTGAAGGATATATACTCTAAAGGACTTCATATCATTTACCAGGGCATAAGCTTGTTTCTCCATTATGTCATACTTCAATTCAGATTCTCTGTGGGTTTTTCTAAAGAAGGAGATGAGCTACTCATTTCTTTGCAGGAGGACAACAACTATAGTGTTTTCTGATGCAAATGAGAAAATCATGAATCCTTTGGAATAATCTGGACTAATGAGAACAAGGGCTTGAACAAGAGCCTGCTTAATTCTTTCAAAATATTCTTTAGCTTCAGGTATCCACTTAATTTCTACATCCTTTTTCAACATGTCAGTGATGTATTTGATAATCTCTGCAAAATTAGGTATAAACCTCCTCAATAATTTATTTTACTAGTGAAGGACTAAATAGACTTCTTGTTTCTCATAATATCTATTTGTTGGATAGCCTTGAATCTTTCTAGATCTATTTTAATACCTTCAGGGGAAACAATATGTCCTAAAATCTTTCCTTCCTCCATGGCAAAGTGTGATTTTTTAGAATTAAGTGATATGCCATACCTTCTACATTTCTCAAAATTCTGCTTCAAGTGTTGTAAATGTTCTTCATCAGATGCTAAAAATATAGTGATTTCGTAGAGATAAATAACCACAAACCTGTCTTTTTCACCAATAAAACCAATATCCATAGCCCTTTGAAATGTCGCTCCTGCATTCATCAGTCCAAAGAGAATCTTTTCGTACATAAAAGTGCCCCATGGAGTGGTAAAAGTTGTTTTTTTTTTATCTTCCTCCACTACTGATATTTGATTGTACCCTCAGTATCCATCAAGCATAGAGATCCTCTTCGCAACAACAACTCTCTGTAAGATATGATCCATTTTTGGTAATGGATAATTGTCTTTCAAGGAGCACCTGCTCAAATTCCTAAAGTCCACATAGAGCCTTATCTCTCTGTTCTTCTTCCTGACAGGCACAAGGTTGGCCACCCATTCATTGTATCTCAGTGGCACTATGATTTTGGCTTCTAATAGTCTTTTCAACTACTTTTCTATTATGGGTAACAATATAGGATTAAATTGCCTAGATTTTTTCTTAATAGGTTTAGACCCAATTTTCAGAGGAATTTTGTGTTGTATGATCTCTATATCAAACACTTTCAAATATTCATAAGACCAGGAAAATATATCTGAATATTTCTTCATTAGATCAACACATGTTCTTCTCTATTTCTGTGACAATTTCTTAGATATTTTTACCAACCTGGGATTTGTATCAAGATTGATGTCACAATTCACTACATCCATTTCTTGTGTTTGGATAACAACCTTCCTGGAAACATCATTGTGATTGAACAACCTCTCTAGTGGAACCAAGACTTTAGGAAAATGGTTTGTCTTCAGTTCAATGATTTTGTGCCCAACAACAGTATCTTGAAGGACCTCTGCAACATGTATTTCTGCTTCACCATTTTCATCATCTTGATCTATTGAAATGTTATAAAACTCTTCAATAGTTTTCAAGAATCTTTGAATTTCCTCATCATCATTAAAGACCTGCCAATGTTTTATATTGTCTAGTATTGAGGGTCTGTGTCTAACCTCAACTTCAAACTTCATATTAGGAAACATTGGAGTTTTAAAATCGCTAGCTGCAAGTGCCAAAGAGTCAACTTGTTGATTTAAATTTCTGTGCACAAAAGTAATATTGAATGCCAAAAAGAAATTATCCACATAATCCCACACCTCATTTCTATATTGTTTCAACCTTTGTTGTTTGGTTTGATATATATTTTTGATCTGGTGAATAATTAGTTCTGAATCTCCAAAGAAAGAAAGCTTATCTATACCCATATCTTTAGTAGCTTTCAGAACTAACATCAAGGCTTCATACTCACTGATGTTATTGGTGGTGTCAAATTCAAGTTTATATGACATAGGAATAACCTCCTTGGTAGGGGAGATGAAGACAATCCTAGCCCCAGAACCTACTCTAGAACAGGATCCATCAAAATACATTTTCCAAACAATATTATTTTCACTGTCCTCAACTACAGTTGTTGTCTTCCTAACTGATACTTCTGCCATCTCATCACTCATATGAAAAATAGAATAACCAAGATCATCTTATACAACATATATAGGATGATTAGTGGGGTTTTCATGATCACTTACCAAATAATCCAGTCCCACTTCTATATATAATCGCCTATGTTCCCCACCAAAAATAGGTATGGTTGCATAACTAAGATCCATCTATAAAGTACCACCTACCTTCTTGGCCCAAGATCTTGAAATAAGAATTCCAAATTTTGGTGGTATAACATCTAGCACCACACTTTTCATAGGTAATTGGGAAAGAGTGACAACCACATCTTTCATAACTCCAAGTCATTTGACTTTCTTAGAGTCAAAAGAATATAGATCATGGTATGGTCTAGTAATATCCAACCCTAATTCTTCCATCACCACCTTAGGAATAACATTATGCGAGGCAGCAGAATCCATTAGGTAGTTGTGTAGTATCTTGTCATGGTCATTTAATGAAATGTAGAATGGGGGAGAGGCATCAATTTTGTCTTCAATGTGAGGTCCAATAGTTACAACAGGGTTTTCATCTTTTATATTGACTGTATTTGAAAAGGTAACTTGAGCTGGAGACTGTAGAGCCTTGAGGATAGTCTTTCTAAAGGATTTTGTTTTCATGAGATCTAACAATGGCACTAAAATCTTTATTTTGTTGATTTCATGTTCTATACTGAAAGAAGAAACACTCTTTCCTGGTTCCTTTATATCTAAAATGCTAACATTGGTAGGGTGCTTCAATGGTTGATCATCCTGAATATTAGGACTTTCTGTAATGGTTCTTTTTGGACAATCTCATCTGCATCTCCTTCCTCAAATTGATTTGAAATCAAGGCATCTTCATAATCCTACCGTGTCAAATGCATAGGAGATTATTCATAATCATTTAGATGAACTGTAGGGTCTTCTTCTATTTCATATTCATCCTCTTCCTCATCTACTGCATTATTCTGAAAAGGAGGTAAAACCTTTTGATCATCTTGATTTTTTCTTTCCCTTGGTAAGATTTGAGGTGCATTATTTGGCTTCTGTTGGCAGCCAATAATATTTTTTTCAATTTCCCTAAAAGATGCCTACACCTATGTCTCCTGAACTTCAAATTTCTATCGCATTTTGCAAAAAGACAATATTTTCATTTCATGCGACATTTGCAAACCGGTTTCGATTTATTTTTCACGACTGAAAGCGTGAAAACTCCTCCATCATTATTTGAATTGTCATGATCTTCTCATCGGTATTCTGAAAGACACTTTACCATTGGTTATCATGTGGCTGAAAAGATTCTTTCAAACTATGTCCATTTGCCTACTCTTACTTTGATTGCACAACTTGACTTTTATTTAATTGATAAGGCATTGAGCATGTTAATTTATGAATTATACTTGATTTCATAAGGGTCATGGTTAATCTTGTTTTATATAATGTGATCCTTAAGCTCTTAGCTTGTCGATTTTATGAAATCTCTTATCACAATGTTTTATAAACTTTGATCACACATTATGCAACAAGTGCATGGGTAACATATGAGTTTGATTTTATATTGAATGGCAATAGTTTGAAGTTATGCAATGGCGCATTGATTAAACTTTTGGGTTTTGATTTTATGGTTTGAATTATTACTTGGCGTATGTTTAATTTATGGGTTTGATTTTACGTTGAACATTCATGGTTTCAAACCATAGTTTGGCGCATTGGTATATTATCATTCACCGTTTAAATCCTGGGATGGCTGAATATTTTGGTTCATGTTATGATTGATGGAACATCATTGTACTCTACCATTAATGTTTTGCATGGCAGTGAAATAACACACCACCTTCGCACGCGCATATTGATTTGCCTCCCCTTTCATCGTTCTCAGCTATTAGCCTAAGCGATTTTTCTCCTGTGTGTTTATCCGAACCCTACCATGCGCCCGCACAATGGCTCCAGTTGTAAGGGATGAACCGAATGGTAGCCAGGCATTGTTGATGTTCGATGGTTCTTACAGTGACCTTGAGGAATTCGAATGGCTCTCGTTCATACGAAAGTTTGATGGCTATAACCCTAGCGTGGCTCGACAATTTGCATTAACCTTTGATGGCTGCCGAGCCAAGGTTGGGGATGTGCAATTGGAAATTGATGAGTAATTTCTCAGTTTAGCTACCGGTCTGCCTGCTGTCGGATAGAGATGGTCAAAAAAGTGCAAAGTGGAAGATGTCCCGTGGACATTGCTCTTCCAGTCACGAAGAGTGAGCTCCTGTGACAAAGGTTTGACCACGAATATGCTTAAGCAACGCTGGCATGAATTGTTGATGATAACCAAGCAATTCATTACCTGCGAGGGCAGGTATGGTTTCGTTTTCTTGTACCACCTTTGGCTACTTATGGTTTTCATGGGATATGAGCTTAATATGCCTTACTACTTGCATAGGAGTCTATTTAAAATGTCTAAAAGATATAAGAGGAACCATGCCGATAACGACCTGATTCATTTTGGGTTAATTAAAATGTTTGTGGTTTGTCATTTGGGGTTACGCCGAGACTGTTGGAATGATTTTCTTATTCGTAATAATTTTGAGGACTCAAGCCCACCATAAGTTGAAAAACCTGTGGTGAGCGAGAGCAAGTCAGTACCCCCTGTGCCTTACAGTGCTCTGTTACCTAAACCCCTACCCGACTCACCTATTGACCTACCCAATTCTGTCACCATAGATGTGGAAAATGCTAAACCCGTGGCTAAAAGGCCTAAGGCCAAACCTACTACAAATTCTAAAGGAAAAAAGAACACTCGGTTAATCTCTCGCATGGTAAGAAACAAACTGAAATTTTCTATCAACCCTGACCCTATTATGGTAAGTGAAGATTCTGACTCAGAGGTTGAACGTTACCTGGCAAGTGAGTATCCCTACTCAGAAGGTCTGTGTGATAAACCCTCATACGATTTTGTGAAGAACCTGCCACCTTGTTTGCAAAGTGATCCTAATTTTCCAGGCATCAAAATGCCTTGTGAAACCCCTGGTGACTCGTCAAAACCCCCTCCTGCTCTAGCCGAAACAACTGCTCCACCTTGTGATTAGTGTGGCTCATGGTTAGAAAGGTATTACCTCGATGTGCCAATGCTACAGTCTAGAATTCATGCTCTGGAGGATCAAGTTGCAAGGATCACCAGTCAAAAGGAAAAGATGACATCCACTAATAAGAAACAGTGACCAACAGGTTCGATTTTGTTTAAGAACGTGGAGTCAGCTACAACATTCGTCAATTCAAAATTGGCATAGCTCGAGCAACCTCACTGGTATGACTATCACCTATTTATATGATAAACTCATGAGCTCTGTTTACAACGTGAATTTGTTTTGACACATAAGCATGCGTTATTGTATATAATTTTGTTTTGATTAAATTGAATTTCATTTCCCGAATTAGCTTTGATAGGATTTAGCTTTGATTCGATTGATCGTGTTATGGATTTGATTGTTTTAATTCGGTTTCAATTGAATACTCTATCGATTATTGAAGTTGTTAATATTTTTCTAAACACAGGCTGTTTATGGTATTTCAATTTCAAACGCAGTCAATGTTTCGATTTGAAATTGGTTATAGTTTATATGATGTGGTTGGCATTAATGGTTTGTTGTTAAGATTTTATATTCCATGTCTTTTGACCAATTCGAATACCATTCTGTTAATGCATAACCAAATTGCGAATAGATATGAGTCATAACTGTTATACCCAATTAATCGATTCACATTGTTAGACCGTGTTATCAGTGCGGTTCATATTGCAACAAATATATTGTTAAATTTGATTTGGGAATGAAAGTGATTATGCCCAGCATAGCGATTTGTTTCTATATTTGACTCAGTCACAATTTGATTTGATTTTTGCCTAGTTTATGGTTATCATCGTTGTTGATGGTTATGATCATTATGTGATCCTATTTGTTGACTGTGTAAACGCTCAACGATTGTAATCTATGGTGAATTTTGATGCTGTTATGAATGTTTATTTGGCAATAATCATAACAGTCTTTCCATATTGGCATTTGATTGAAAGAACATGAATCGTACGCACATTGTTACAGTCGTAACAAATTGATTTTGATTGTGTTCAATTATGATTGTTTCGATTACGATTGTGATATATTACATCATATCTTATACGATATGATTCACCATTGATTTAGTTTGATACGAAACAGTCTTGTTATTATTTGACCTGATTTTATGGCACCTAAAAAAACAGAGCATTCTTACCCTGTCTCGTTTGAATCACTTTTCGATTTGGTTTAAATTTGAATGATAAACTCATTAGAATTATAGTGATTCATTTTGGATATTTATTAAGAGAAAATTAAAATTAGATTTGATTCTTTTGAAAATATTTCGTTTGATTGCGATATGGTCTTGTATGCTATTTTAGACTAGCTACAGAATCTGATGATTCTATAGCAAATCTGTAGGATCAATTTTTTAGTGTTTTGTTACTGAAATATCTTTCTAATTTGATACTTTTGTTCTATTGCAGGTAAATTCGAAATTGCAATTGAGTTGTTGAGCAGTTAGGGGATGTTTCAAAGATTTCACTTGCATTTTATTTTCTTAGTTTAGGTGATTTTGGGATATCTCC
>JZKD02S0339295.1:0-19179 GCA_000966675.3 Picea glauca | reverse complement strand
GGAACTTGTACTTGAAGAAGAAGAAGTTGATGGAGAAGAAGGAGGTGAAGGAGGAGGTTTAGGAGGATCCTCTCCTTCTTCACTTTTGTCTTTTGAATATTCACCTAGAATCGGTATTTTCCGCTCCAAGTAATCATCATATAAAACCTTTACCATCTCTGACATGACAAAGAAGGTCTTTCGAAACTCTATTTCGTCGTGAGAAAGTCCCTCTTCTGATGCCATATTCTCACTTTGAGAAGTTCTCTTTCTCGATCCAATCTCATTATTCTCTTCAACAAGCTCACCTTCACCACAATTTAGATTTTCCTTGGTAATTATGCAAACTCAAAAACCAATCGTCAACCTGATCTGATACCACTTGATCCGAAAGGATCCTTTAAAGACTATGGTTAAGTTTTTAAAGCATGATTTCATTAACCATTTAGGAATTGAATAAAGAGGAAGAATTAAATATTTAACATAGAATCCATAAGAATATATATAGATCTAGAAATGAACACAAAGAATCAACAAACCGTAACATCAAAGTTGTTAACGGAGTTCGGCAATATCGCCTACATCTCTGGGCCTTTGTCTTAGTGGGTGAGGCTTTCTTATTTCTCTTCAAAGATTAAAAAATACATCATAAAAGTGTCAAATGGATTAACAACTGATTTGTATGTGTTCTGTTAGATCTCAAGAACCCAAGACAATTGATGGCACTGAAAACGGATGAACGAAGCTCCCAGAAATGGCCCGCAAAGTTGCTCTCCTCATTAGCTTCCCTGCATAAAAATGGATTTGACTGACAAATTCCTCAACATTTCTCCTTCTCTGAACCTGTCTAAGGCTTCCAGGAACCTTTGGTTTATATAGGTTTGAATTTGGAAACAACCTCCCAACTTCCCCCAAAGATCTGGCCTAAAAAAGGACTCCAGATCCTCCAATAATGGCCAAACTCCATCAATATCAGGCTAAAAATCAATTAAAATCATATAATATGGTTTAAAAAACCCAAAATTAGGAAAATCTGGGTGCAACCCCCCACATTTTTTTCCCTTGGTAATATGTACCCTTCCATGTGGTCGAGGGCTAGTGCTGGCATGTTGGGCTCCTTAGACATAGGCTCCTGGTTATATGGTTAGGGCCATATGGCCAACCCCTAAAAGCCCCACGTGCTCTAAAATGATTAGACCCCTGGTATTCAGCCCATGGTCGGATGGGTCAGGCCCCTACCGATCGAGGCTTATCCCAAAAAACATGCCACGTATTTCATTCAGGTCATATGTAACGGTTACATGGAAACTGGGGCTTAACTCCATAAATAAATATGTGCCAAACAAACAAGAGTGCAACAGACATATGGTAAGGTTACATTCTATGTGCACTAGGGGCTAGCTATAGTGGACCATGCACCAAGGTTAATAGGTATGGACATATGGTAAATTCATATGGGTGTGTGCCAGGGGCTAGGGCCTAGCCCCAACCCTATTCTCTGCGGACTGAACACAAATGTCAATCCAAATAAATAAAACATACCATATGGTGTAAGAAACAACGTGAGTGAGCTGGTAGCCCAGACCTACCAAAGAGAACCCCCATGCTTGAAGGTCACGAGTTCAACTCCTGTGGATTCACATAAACATTTTCCAATTGCCAACCAATGGAGGGGTGCCATGTGGCAGCCCATGACTGGGCCACGTGACACCATAACATTTGCCCACAACAATGGCATGTGTCAAGATGTGATTTTCCCACCTATTTTCCACACATGTCTAGTTAGCATGCCACTCCTCTACCATGTCACTGTATGGTTGTACGACCTATAGAGTTAGCTGCCACGTCAGCATTGTACGGACTGTACAATCAACAATTTTTTTCCTGTTTGGAAAATGAACAGAATGCGATATCTTGCTCATACGACATCTGTTTGAGCCCATTCAAGTTGTTTTGGGTTTGTAAATATGAGGCCTACACACACATCTATTTTGAAGTGATTCTGAGAACTTTTATTTTTAGGCCTTCTTGGACCCATTTTGGTTTCTGGATCCATTTTGTATCAATCCTCCTTCAAATATGGTTTAGCCTCGCGGGACTAACCCATGCATTGAGTAGGGCCTCATGGGACAAGTGTCGTACAACATGCGAGGATGCCTCATGGGACATTAGTATCCTGACCCATAGGGGTCAGCTAAACTAGGGTTTCCCAAAACCCTTCCTTCTTTGCAACTTTGAGACTTTCACATTCCCTTCTTCCTCAAATTCGCTTCCTTAGATATGCTACATAATACTTACCAAAATATCACTNGGAACTTGTACTTGAAGAAGAAGAAGTTGATGGAGAAGAAGGAGGTGAAGGAGGAGGTTTAGGAGGATCCTCTCCTTCTTCACTTTTGTCTTTTGAATATTCACCTAGAATCGGTCTTTTCCGCTCCAAGTAATCATCATATAAAACCTTTACCATCTCTGAAATGACAAAGAAGGTCTTTCGAAACTCTATTTCGTCGTGATAAAGTCCCTCTTTTGATGCCATATTCTCACTTTGAGAAGTTCTCTTTCTCGATCCAATCTCATTATTCTCTTCAACAAGCTCACCTTCACCACAATTTAGATTTTCCTTGGTAATCATGCAAACTCAAAAACCAATTGTCAACCTGATCTGATACCACTTGATCCGAAAGGATCCTTTAAAGACTATGGTTAAGTTTTTAAAGCATGATTTCATTAACCATTTAGGAATTGAATAAAGAGGAAGAATTAAATATTTAACATAGAATCCATAATAATATATATAGATCTATAAATGAACACAAAGAATCAACAAACCGTAACATCAAAGTTGTTAACGGAATTCGGCAATATCGCCTACATCTCTGGGCCTTTGTCTTAGTGGGTGAGGCTTTCTTATTTCTCTTCAAAGCTTAAAAAATACATCATAAAAGTGTCAAATGGATTAACAACTGATTTGGATGTGTTCTGTTAGATCTCAAGAACCCAAGACAATTGATGGCACTGAAAACGGATGAACGAAGCTCCCAGAAATGGCCCACAAAGTTGCTCTCCTCATTAGCTTCCCTGCATAAAAATGGATTTGACTGAAAAATTCCTCAACATTTCTCCTTCTCTGAACCTGTCTAAGGCTTCCAGAAACCTTTGGTTTATATAGGTTTGAATTTGGAAACAACCTCCCAACTTCCCCCAAAGATCTGGCCTCAAAAAGGACTCCAGATCCTCCAATAATGGCCAAACTCCATCAATATCAGGCTAAAAATCAATTAAAATCATATAATATGGTTTTAAAAACCCAAAATTAAGAAAATATGGGTGCAACCCCCCACATTTTTTTCCCTTGGTAATATGTACCCTTCCATGTGGTCGAGGGCTAGTGCTGGCACGTTGGGCTCCTTAGACATAGGCTCCTGGTTATATGGTTAGGGCCATATGGCCAACCCCTAAAAGCCCCACGTGATCTAAAATGGTTAGACCCCTGGTATTCAGCCCATGGTCGGATGGGGCAGGCCCCTACCGATCGAGGCTTATCCCAAAAAACATGCCACGTATTTCATTCAGGTCATATGTAACGGTTACATGGAAACTGGGGCTTAACTCCATAAATAAATATGTGCCAAACAAACAAGAGTGCAACAGACATATGGTAAGGTTACATTCTATGTGCACTAGGGGCTAGCTATAGTGGACCATGCACCAAGGTTAATAGGTATGGACATATGGTAAATTCATATGGGTGTGTGCCAGGGGCTAGGGCCTAGCCCCAACCCTATTCTCTGCGGACTGAACACAAATGTCAATCCAAATAAATAAAACATACCATATGGTGTAAGAAACAACGTGAGTGAGCTGGTAGCCCAGACCTACCAAAGAGAACCCCCATGCTTGAAGGTCACGAGTTCAACTCCTGTGGATTCACATAAACATTTTCCAATTGCCAACCAATGGAGGGGTGCCATGTGGCAGCCCATGACTGGGCCACGTGACACCATAACATTTGCCCACAACAATGGCATGTGTCAAGATGTGATTTTCCCACCTATTTTCCACACATGTCTAGTTAGCATGCCACTCCTCTACCATGTCACTGTATGGTTGTACGACCTATAGAGTTAGCTGCCACGTCAGCATTGTACGGACTGTACAATCAACAATTTTTTTCCTGTTTGGAAAATGAACAGAATGCGATATCTTGCTCATACGACATCTGTTTGAGCCCATTCAAGTTGTTTTGGGTTTGTAAATATGAGGCCTACACACACATCTATTTTGAAGTGATTCTGAGAACTTTTATTTTTAGGCCTTCTTGGACCCATTTTGGTTTCTGGATCCATTTTGTATCAATCCTCCTTCAAATATGGTTTAGCCTCGCGGGACTAACCCATGCATTGAGTAGGGCCTCATGGGACAAGTGTCGTACAACATGCGAGGATGCCTCATGGGACATTAGTATCCTGACCCATAGGGGTCAGCTAAACTAGGGTTTCCCAAAACCCTTCCTTCTTTGCAACTTTGAGACTTTCACATTCCCTTCTTCCTCAAATTCGCTTCCTTAGATATGCTACATAATACTTACCAAAATATCACTNCAACAATGGCATGTGTCGAGATGTGATTTTCCCACCTATTTTCCACACATGTCTAGTTAGCATGCCACTCCTCTACCATGTCACTGTATGGTTGTATGACCTATAGAGTCAGCTGCCACGTCAGCATTGTACGGACTGTACAATCAACAATTTTTTTCCTGTTTGGAAAATGAACAGAATGCGATATCTTTCTCATACGACATCTGTTTGAGCCCATTCAAGTTGTTTTGGGTTTGTAAAGATGAGGCCTACACACACATCTATTTTGAAGTGATTCCGAGAACTTTTATTTTTAGGCCTTCTTGGACCCATTTTGGTTCCTGGATCCATTTTGTATCAATCCTCCTTCAAATATGGTTTAGCCTCGCGGGACTAACCCATGCATTGAGTAGGGCCTCATGGGACAAGTGTTGTACAACATGCGAGGATGCCTCATGGGACATTAGTATCCTGACCCATAGGGGTCAATTAAACTAGGGTTTCCCAAAACCCTTCCTTCTTTGCAACTTTGAGACTTTCACATTCCCTTCTTCCTCAAATTCGCTTCCTTAGATATGCTACATAATACTTACCAAAATATCACTTGAAAGATAGATAGGCATTGAAATTTTGTGTAAGGAAGAGGTTTCTTGAGGTGTATTTATACTTTTCCAAGTGAATTTTTTCCCACACTTTAGGGATGACCTATAATTTCTTGTTATAACAACTTTACCCTTCTAATTAATGACTTGTTACTATTTTAGGGCTTCTTAACCATTATTTGAGGCTTACAACTTTATGACCTCATAACTCCTCAACTGTGAGGAACTACGTGACCTTCCACCTACCTTTGGAAATGTCATGACAAGGAGTATCCATCTATGAGTGTGTTACCTACATTTACACTATTCTTTGTGTCCTTATACCTAAAACATCTTCATGCTTCATGACCACTCCTTTGGGGATTCTTATAGACTTTTTCAAATGCACCCATCACATTTTTTGACATCAATAACAACTACATCTGTTGACATCAATGACAACTAACTATCCAACACATGTCAATATCTAAGTTAGTCTTGTCCTTTAAAAAAATATGTACATCAAAATTAGTCTTTACAATCAGGTTAGTATGTACATCAAAATTAGAATTTTTACTATTTACTATGTTACATTCAGGATCAACAATTTGAGTGTTATAAAGGATTTCAGATTGCTTATATGATTTTGCATGTGGGAATGTTTCAAAAGTGAAATGTCCAAAGAAAGAATCCAAGATGTAATTACTCGAAATCGAATGATTAAACATTATTGGCTCATTTTAATCACTTAAATCGGTGACCACATACTTCATGTATCCCCCCCCCCCTTTTAACTTTTATCTACATTTTTTTTTCCATTGTAGGGTAGCCACATGTGAGACCAATCAGTAGAAAAATATCCATGCAACATTTTAGACCAGTCTCTACTTATTAAAAGTCCATATGTTTCTAGGATATCTACCAAAATAATTTCTATTGTTTGGTGCACCTTTGAGTTGGAATCAAACCTTCTCAAGACATTTTTTTTTCTTCCATAACCTTGACACTAGACCTGTCCAACTATATGATTTGAATGTCATATTTTTCAGGTTTAACATTTAGTTTCTCACATACTTTTAATGGCATCACATTAGATGAAGTGCTTTAGTCAACCATACAGTTGTGAAAATTCCTATTAAATATATCAAATATCAATAGGAAGGGAGGAGTGGTATACTTTGACCTTTTTAGCATCAGAGAAGAATTAACAATAGATTGTCTTTTGACAGTATTTGTTCCAGAATCTACATTCTTGGTAGATTTTTCCTTTTTCTTGGTGTCTCCAACATTAGTATCCTTGATTTTGCTGGGTCTTGATGATTTTTTCTTCAATTTGGGGTAAATTCACGATCTTAAACAAAGATATGTTAGCCTTGGTATTTTTCAAATCCTCCAAAAAATCATATTCCAAATTTTTTGAGGCAGGTGTATGTGAGGATTCAATATCCGTGGAAGTGGAATTTTGTATTGTTCATGTATTTTGAGAAGTTTCATAGTTATAAGGTGTATCTGATGTGGAATCCTTACTTTTAAATTGTGTATTATATGTGTTTTGATACATATGGATTTATGTCACATCCTCCTCTTCATCTTCAACATTTGGTATTAGAGAGATATCCTAGAATAAATTGACCTCTTGGAATGAAGTTTATATATCCTAAGATTTATTCTCTTTTTTTGTTTCCCCCTCCCCTTCTCCTTCCTCTTTCCCATCAATGTATTTCTCATTAGTAGAGAGGCCATGTTGGCATAGGGGAAAACCCAGGGTTCAACGCTACAACAACGCACCAACAAAACCCTAACTACCGTCCCTTTTGGCAACACCTGCGAAGCAGATGAAGTCTCACTCAAGGTAGAGGCAGGGGTGGTTACAAGACTTAGGTGTCTGCAACCTTAGCTGGGACACAGATCTGTGATTATGATACTTAATAGATCATTTAGCACCGTCAGATACTCAATATGCAGTCAATACCTACTTCATTGATAAAACTGATCTTCGCAGCATTCACACTGATCTAATATAGTTAAGTACTTAGCACAAACATATGGATCAGATCTAGAATAAGAAAGCACTAATCACATTCATATAAGTCAGATCTAACATTCTTACACATCATTAGCATGAAGCATGAACAAATTTATCCATCTCTATCAAAGCACTTAGCAAGAGAGTCATAAACACATTAAGACAAGCACATAGCATAACCACACAATATTTATGTGGTTCAGCCCCACCTTGGAGCTATGTCCACCAACTCTTCTTCTGTATTATATTCAGTGAATCAGTTACAAGCATAGAGCCTCAAAACCCTTACTCTGCACAGGAAAAAATATTTGCGCAGCTCGCTAGATCCTTCTTCCTTGCGTTCCATCACTAAGCCTTCCACAATCTTGCTACAATGACTTGCACTTAGCTCTGCAAGTCTCACATAGTCATGCACAAAGAACTTACAGACTCTACTTGCACTTATCATACATTCACATCACATAGATGCACCACCACTTCTATCTAGCCTAAGAATCTATTTATATATACAAAATAGGCCTAAACATGGGTAAACCCATGGGCCGACATTCCATTCCCGTTACATATTCTCACATCCCAAAAAGGGGCTGAGATCACATGATCTATTCTTCTTCTTGTGCTCCTCCTTCGACAGGCTGTCGAAGTCCAAAAAATAAGTCAAACTTGACTAGATATCCACAAAACCTGGTCAAGGGCCAACAGGCCCCCAACACTCACCTATGACCCATCCCAAGTCACTCTGATGTAGGAATTTCTACTTCAAACGCATAGATCTTGGCTCGAACTGCTTCAACTTGATGTTGTGCTACGTGCTCTTTTTCAGCAACTTATTAAATGAATGCATCATTCACAGGTCCTTCCAGGCGTTGTTCTGTCGCGGTGCTAACCTACTCTAGTTCTTCTCCCTAGTCTTCTACCTCTGTAAACAACTAATATGCCTTATCTTGTATCAGTTGGAGTTTCTGATTTATCTCCATAACTCTACTCTGGATATTATGGATTTGTTGTTGGGTGGTTCACTACTCTTGAGATCTCTTCATTCTCTCCACATCTGACAGAGACTTCAGTTGTGCTTGTAGTGTTTCTGCGTGCTGCTTCACTTTCTGGAGTTGCGACTCCAATGCCTGCAACTCTGGGTTCTTGGTAAGTTTCTCATATGTCTAGGCACTACAATCAGTGAATTTCTTGCATTCTAAGGTAAGGGCCTCTATTCTGTCAACTTCTTTGCAGGCAGTGGCTTCTCTCTAGTCTCTTACCTCCTGTGGAGTCTCGGGCACAGTGCGTAGCTCTAAATATTCTATGCACTGCTGGAGTTGTTGGATCACTTCTTCAAGTTGTGATACTTGCTTTGTGACTTGATCCTCTACCTTTAATTCTATGACAGTCACAGAGTGAAGTGCTCTGTTGACCATTTCCTTCACTTCGAGTTGCTCGACGAGCAACTGTTCCTTGCCTTGTTGCAGCTGTGATTTTTCTTCATCAAACTTCACTTGGAGAGCGCTCTTTTCCTATTTGGCAGCTCGACGTTGTTCTACAAGTAATCCCTGTACTTGTACCAAAGCTTGGGTGGCTTCCATTTTTTCCTCTTATGCTCGTCGAAAATGAGCATCGACTGTATCAACTATTCGGTGGAGTTGAGATGGCTCATCTCCCACTTCTAGCTCTCCCGGTGCAGTGAAGACTGTGCGAATGGATTGTAGGGCTTGTTATACTCCTTGGAGTTCTGTCATGATTCAATCATACATCTCCTATTTATTTTCTTCTTACTTCTCTATTATCTCCAGTGAAGCATCATTCAAGGTTTCTACAAGGAAGTTGAAGTCATCATAGGTGAGGACAGTTTGCATATTCTTCATAGTGGCCTTTGATTTCTTCCGGGAGGAAGGTTTCAGAGGTGAACCTTTCCTCTTTTTTAGGGGATCATCCTCATCACCTTGTTGTTTCTCGACCTCTATGTCATTCAAATCTACATAATCACCTCCTTGCTCAGGTGAGATGGAATCGGTCTTCACGGATGCATTGTCTAAATCATGGACCTCTTCGGTCTTCTTTGTCTTGCTCGACCTAGGTGTATCCTGCGTAGTTTCTAGACTGTCTATATCAGATATCTCCGTAGGGTTTGCTGGAATGAGGAGGTCTACTGACCAATCCTTGGTGATCTCCTCCAAGTCCTCCTCCGTTAGCTTGTAGTAGGACTGAAGTTGTTTCTTGTGCTCGTCAGTGCGCGTGGCAATATAGATGAAATGGAGGTCTACGCTGAAATTCATCAAAGGCCTGAACCTGTGTAAAGTATTCAGAGTTATGTGAGGTGCAGAATGTATTATTCAACTGATTGCAGTATGTTTGAAATACAACATTGGACTACCATTGTTTATTCATGTCACTTGAATACCACAATGTGCTGAACTTTGCAGCCAATGGTTCAAAGGGATTGATGTCTGGGAAGGTCACACCTTCCGGCATCTCCCAGGCAATGAAAGCGATCAAGATCAATAGCCAGCTGAAGTGTAATTTGTACCCTTGATCTTGGGCTTCTCTGCAGTCAAGTTCTAATTGGTTCACCAGGTACTACGCCCAATTCATTTGTAGGCCCTCTACACACTTCCCTGCGAGGTTGACTACAAAACCAATCACTTGGGTGGGTCAGTTCTTGCATACTAACTTTGTTGTGATCAATTGANCAGGCCCCTACCGATCGAGGCTTATCCCAAAAAACATGCCACGTATTTCATTCAGGTCATATGTAACGGTTACATGGAAACTGGGGCTTAACTCCATAAATAAATATGTGCCAAACAAACAAGAGTGCAACAGACATATGGTAAGGTTACATTCTATGTGCACTAGGGGCTAGCTATAGTGGACCATGCACCAAGGTTAATAGGTATGGACATATGGTAAATTCATATGGGTGTGTGCCAGGGGCTAGGGCCTAGCCCCAACCCTATTCTCTGCGGACTGAACACAAATGTCAATCCAAATAAATAAAACATACCATATGGTGTAAGAAACAACGTGAGTGAGCTGGTAGCCCAGACCTACCAAAGAGAACCCCCATGCTTGAAGGTCACGAGTTCAACTCCTGTGGATTCACATAAACATTTTCCAATTGCCAACCAATGGAGGGGTGCCATGTGGCAGCCCATGACTGGGCCACGTGACACCATAACATTTGCCCACAACAATGGCATGTGTCAAGATGTGATTTTCCCACCTATTTTCCACACATGTCTAGTTAGCATGCCACTCCTCTACCATGTCACTGTATGGTTGTACGACCTATAGAGTTAGCTGCCACGTCAGCATTGTACGGACTGTACAATCAACAATTTTTTTCCTGTTTGGAAAATGAACAGAATGCGATATCTTGCTCATACGACATCTGTTTGAGCCCATTCAAGTTGTTTTGGGTTTGTAAATATGAGGCCTACACACACATCTATTTTGAAGTGATTCTGAGAACTTTTATTTTTAGGCCTTCTTGGACCCATTTTGGTTTCTGGATCCATTTTGTATCAATCCTCCTTCAAATATGGTTTAGCCTCGCGGGACTAACCCATGCATTGAGTAGGGCCTCATGGGACAAGTGTCGTACAACATGCGAGGATGCCTCATGGGACATTAGTATCCTGACCCATAGGGGTCAGCTAAACTAGGGTTTCCCAAAACCCTTCCTTCTTTGCAACTTTGAGACTTTCACATTCCCTTCTTCCTCAAATTCGCTTCCTTAGATATGCTACATAATACTTACCAAAATATCACTTGAAAGATAGATAGGCATTGAAATTTTGTGTAAGGAAGAGGTTTCTTGAGGTGTATTTATACTTTTCCAAGTGAATTTTTTCCCACACTTTAGGGATGACCTATAATTTCTTGTTATAACAACTTTACCCTTCTAATTAATGACTTGTTACTATTTTAGGGCTTCTTAACCATTATTTGAGGCTTACAACTTTATGACCTCATAACTCCTCAACTGTGAGGAACTACGTGACCTTCCACCTACCTTTGGAAATGTCATGACAAGGAGTATCCATCTATGAGTGTGTTACCTACATTTACACTATTCTTTGTGTCCTTATACCTAAAACATCTTCATGCTTCATGACCACTCCTTTGGGGATTCTTATAGACTTTTTCAAATGCACCCATCACATTTTTTGACATCAATAACAACTACATCTGTTGACATCAATGACAACTAACTATCCAACACATGTCAATATCTAAGTTAGTCTTGTCCTTTAAAAAAATATGTACATCAAAATTAGTCTTTACAATCAGGTTAGTATGTACATCAAAATTAGAATTTTTACTATTTACTATGTTACATTCAGGATCAACAATTTGAGTGTTATAAAGGATTTCAGATTGCTTATATGATTTTGCATGTGGGAATGTTTCAAAAGTGAAATGTCCAAAGAAAGAATCCAAGATGTAATTACTCGAAATCGAATGATTAAACATTATTGGCTCATTTTAATCACTTAAATCGGTGACCACATACTTCATGTATCCCCCCCCCCCTTTTAACTTTTATCTACATTTTTTTTTCCATTGTAGGGTAGCCACATGTGAGACCAATCAGTAGAAAAATATCCATGCAACATTTTAGACCAGTCTCTACTTATTAAAAGTCCATATGTTTCTAGGATATCTACCAAAATAATTTCTATTGTTTGGTGCACCTTTGAGTTGGAATCAAACCTTCTCAAGACATTTTTTTTTCTTCCATAACCTTGACACTAGACCTGTCCAACTATATGATTTGAATGTCATATTTTTCAGGTTTAACATTTAGTTTCTCACATACTTTTAATGGCATCACATTAGATGAAGTGCTTTAGTCAACCATACAGTTGTGAAAATTCCTATTAAATATATCAAATATCAATAGGAAGGGAGGAGTGGTATACTTTGACCTTTTTAGCATCAGAGAAGAATTAACAATAGATTGTCTTTTGACAGTATTTGTTCCAGAATCTACATTCTTGGTAGATTTTTCCTTTTTCTTGGTGTCTCCAACATTAGTATCCTTGATTTTGCTGGGTCTTGATGATTTTTTCTTCAATTTGGGGTAAATTCACGATCTTAAACAAAGATATGTTAGCCTTGGTATTTTTCAAATCCTCCAAAAAATCATATTCCAAATTTTTTGAGGCAGGTGTATGTGAGGATTCAATATCCGTGGAAGTGGAATTTTGTATTGTTCATGTATTTTGAGAAGTTTCATAGTTATAAGGTGTATCTGATGTGGAATCCTTACTTTTAAATTGTGTATTATATGTGTTTTGATACATATGGATTTATGTCACATCCTCCTCTTCATCTTCAACATTTGGTATTAGAGAGATATCCTAGAATAAATTGACCTCTTGGAATGAAGTTTATATATCCTAAGATTTATTCTCTTTTTTTGTTTCCCCCTCCCCTTCTCCTTCCTCTTTCCCATCAATGTATTTCTCATTAGTAGAGAGGCCATGTTGGCATAGGGGAAAACCCAGGGTTCAACGCTACAACAACGCACCAACAAAACCCTAACTACCGTCCCTTTTGGCAACACCTGCGAAGCAGATGAAGTCTCACTCAAGGTAGAGGCAGGGGTGGTTACAAGACTTAGGTGTCTGCAACCTTAGCTGGGACACAGATCTGTGATTATGATACTTAATAGATCATTTAGCACCGTCAGATACTCAATATGCAGTCAATACCTACTTCATTGATAAAACTGATCTTCGCAGCATTCACACTGATCTAATATAGTTAAGTACTTAGCACAAACATATGGATCAGATCTAGAATAAGAAAGCACTAATCACATTCATATAAGTCAGATCTAACATTCTTACACATCATTAGCATGAAGCATGAACAAATTTATCCATCTCTATCAAAGCACTTAGCAAGAGAGTCATAAACACATTAAGACAAGCACATAGCATAACCACACAATATTTATGTGGTTCAGCCCCACCTTGGAGCTATGTCCACCAACTCTTCTTCTGTATTATATTCAGTGAATCAGTTACAAGCATAGAGCCTCAAAACCCTTACTCTGCACAGGAAAAAATATTTGCGCAGCTCGCTAGATCCTTCTTCCTTGCGTTCCATCACTAAGCCTTCCACAATCTTGCTACAATGACTTGCACTTAGCTCTGCAAGTCTCACATAGTCATGCACAAAGAACTTACAGACTCTACTTGCACTTATCATACATTCACATCACATAGATGCACCACCACTTCTATCTAGCCTAAGAATCTATTTATATATACAAAATAGGCCTAAACATGGGTAAACCCATGGGCCGACATTCCATTCCCGTTACATATTCTCACATCCCAAAAAGGGGCTGAGATCACATGATCTATTCTTCTTCTTGTGCTCCTCCTTCGACAGGCTGTCGAAGTCCAAAAAATAAGTCAAACTTGACTAGATATCCACAAAACCTGGTCAAGGGCCAACAGGCCCCCAACACTCACCTATGACCCATCCCAAGTCACTCTGATGTAGGAATTTCTACTTCAAACGCATAGATCTTGGCTCGAACTGCTTCAACTTGATGTTGTGCTACGTGCTCTTTTTCAGCAACTTATTAAATGAATGCATCATTCACAGGTCCTTCCAGGCGTTGTTCTGTCGCGGTGCTAACCTACTCTAGTTCTTCTCCCTAGTCTTCTACCTCTGTAAACAACTAATATGCCTTATCTTGTATCAGTTGGAGTTTCTGATTTATCTCCATAACTCTACTCTGGATATTATGGATTTGTTGTTGGGTGGTTCACTACTCTTGAGATCTCTTCATTCTCTCCACATCTGACAGAGACTTCAGTTGTGCTTGTAGTGTTTCTGCGTGCTGCTTCACTTTCTGGAGTTGCGACTCCAATGCCTGCAACTCTGGGTTCTTGGTAAGTTTCTCATATGTCTAGGCACTACAATCAGTGAATTTCTTGCATTCTAAGGTAAGGGCCTCTATTCTGTCAACTTCTTTGCAGGCAGTGGCTTCTCTCTAGTCTCTTACCTCCTGTGGAGTCTCGGGCACAGTGCGTAGCTCTAAATATTCTATGCACTGCTGGAGTTGTTGGATCACTTCTTCAAGTTGTGATACTTGCTTTGTGACTTGATCCTCTACCTTTAATTCTATGACAGTCACAGAGTGAAGTGCTCTGTTGACCATTTCCTTCACTTCGAGTTGCTCGACGAGCAACTGTTCCTTGCCTTGTTGCAGCTGTGATTTTTCTTCATCAAACTTCACTTGGAGAGCGCTCTTTTCCTATTTGGCAGCTCGACGTTGTTCTACAAGTAATCCCTGTACTTGTACCAAAGCTTGGGTGGCTTCCATTTTTTCCTCTTATGCTCGTCGAAAATGAGCATCGACTGTATCAACTATTCGGTGGAGTTGAGATGGCTCATCTCCCACTTCTAGCTCTCCCGGTGCAGTGAAGACTGTGCGAATGGATTGTAGGGCTTGTTATACTCCTTGGAGTTCTGTCATGATTCAATCATACATCTCCTATTTATTTTCTTCTTACTTCTCTATTATCTCCAGTGAAGCATCATTCAAGGTTTCTACAAGGAAGTTGAAGTCATCATAGGTGAGGACAGTTTGCATATTCTTCATAGTGGCCTTTGATTTCTTCCGGGAGGAAGGTTTCAGAGGTGAACCTTTCCTCTTTTTTAGGGGATCATCCTCATCACCTTGTTGTTTCTCGACCTCTATGTCATTCAAATCTACATAATCACCTCCTTGCTCAGGTGAGATGGAATCGGTCTTCACGGATGCATTGTCTAAATCATGGACCTCTTCGGTCTTCTTTGTCTTGCTCGACCTAGGTGTATCCTGCGTAGTTTCTAGACTGTCTATATCAGATATCTCCGTAGGGTTTGCTGGAATGAGGAGGTCTACTGACCAATCCTTGGTGATCTCCTCCAAGTCCTCCTCCGTTAGCTTGTAGTAGGACTGAAGTTGTTTCTTGTGCTCGTCAGTGCGCGTGGCAATATAGATGAAATGGAGGTCTACGCTGAAATTCATCAAAGGCCTGAACCTGTGTAAAGTATTCAGAGTTATGTGAGGTGCAGAATGTATTATTCAACTGATTGCAGTATGTTTGAAATACAACATTGGACTACCATTGTTTATTCATGTCACTTGAATACCACAATGTGCTGAACTTTGCAGCCAATGGTTCAAAGGGATTGATGTCTGGGAAGGTCACACCTTCCGGCATCTCCCAGGCAATGAAAGCGATCAAGATCAATAGCCAGCTGAAGTGTAATTTGTACCCTTGATCTTGGGCTTCTCTGCAGTCAAGTTCTAATTGGTTCACCAGGTACTACGCCCAATTCATTTGTAGGCCCTCTACACACTTCCCTGCGAGGTTGACTACAAAACCAATCACTTGGGTGGGTCAGTTCTTGCATACTAACTTTGTTGTGATCAATTGASAGGTGAGGTGCACTGTGCCACTCTAGATATAAGCTACCTTGTAGACTCACATGCCCTTCTTGACATCGTCATAAGTGTCCTTGATCCTTTGAACGAGAGMACGGTCCATGGCTTTTCCAAGATAGAAATCCYGTGGGYCAGGTCCTTGCATACTAAGCCCAATGATCCAATTTATCAACGTCGGATCCACTGTTATGCGATGATTTAACCATATATAACCTCCATGGTAAYGAGACAACAACAATTTAACACATGCATTGACCTCCTGGTGTCGTCTGAAGTGTGAAATCTTCATAACGTTCAGCAGGGTGGAATGTGCGAGGTTATGGGTCCATGACTGAGGGACRATMTTCGAATTCTTTCCYTTTGTTCTGTTCAGGTACTTATGTGGGKCCAGCATGTTGTAAAATTTCTGGTCGCCGAGGTTGAAGTCGCTAAACTTCAACACTACAATCTTATCTTGGTCTGTGCGAACTGCACATATCCCTTTCAGGAGGTACACAGTGACCAAGGTATACTCAAAATATCTAGGTACATTGTCACGATTTACAACACCACTCAAAGGTGGTATTTAAGTAGGTAATATGCTCAGAATCAACTTAGCATTCGTGATATCATCCTTGTTCTTAGTTCACTTCTCATCTGATGGTTGGGATGGTCCAGCTCGAGCAGTTGACAGAGAGGTTGGAATTCCTCTCGTGGATGATGCTTGTACACCTGTGGATAATCCTCTCTCTGACATGACTCTTTCAGTCATCAAGTCGATCAAAACTTCCTCAACAACTATTTCTGCAGTGATCAACTCGTCTGACATACACGCTCGGGGTTAACAATATCAGGTTCATTAGGGGTATCTTAGACATAGTAACGAGAGAGAGAGAGAGAGAGAGAAAAAGAATGATGATCATGGTATAAACTTAGCGTAGTATGTGGGCTCAAATTCTCAATTGGAAAAAGTGTTCTCGGTGTGTGGCGCGATGGGATAAATAGGTAACTCGACAACGGGTCGCTTGCAACGGGTATGAGGTCTTTATTAACTCATTTTTGTCTGTTATGGCACAGTCTCAATGGTCGTATGGAAATATGGTTGGACATAAATGGTTTTTTGTCCATTCGGACCATTGATCTAATGGTTATAATGTTCCCCAACAACTATATTGCTTCGCCATGGAGAAGTGCCATGTGTCGCTATTCTGATATCCCGACGAAGCTCCAATTTTGCAAATTTTCCTTCTGTGAGGTTCCCTCTGGGACTTTCTGTAACTTTTCAGTCTTATCCCTCTTCTTACTTAGCTTTCTAGCCTTCTTTCCAGTGAGCTTCGTCTCAGTATGCCTTTTTCCATTATGATTATTATCTTCTCTTAACATAGTTACTTCGCGATGTTGAAATTATTTCCTAGGATTCAAAGGTAGTACCTCTTCTTTGTCTGGGATAAGTACTTCAGTCTTCTGTTAGTCTTCTAATGTTCTTGTATCTTTGACATATGTGTCTCTAGTGTTAAATAGCTTCTATCTGTTCTCCTATTCTGCAATCAAGTCTCTGATCCTTCTAGTCATGAATTCTTTTAACTCTTGCTTCTGTTGTTCTAACATTGCTTCTTCTTCTTTCCTTTTGGCCTGGTCTCTTTCAATCCAAGGGTTGGCTAGTAACATGGTAAACAATGTTTTCTTCAATAAATTTAATAATCTCAAAATATTCCTATGTTGAAGTTCCATTAACATTCATAGGCATACGAGCGAGATTCCCACAGAGGTTTACCAGTTTTCCTCTGAATATTCCTATTCCTCCTAATGAAGGAATCATAACAGGCTTCCCTATAGCTTCCCAAGTTCTCTTTGTCATGATATTCACCTGTGTTTCTTCATCCAGAACACAGTCAATGTTGAAGTCTCCTATTCTTGCTTCGATGCATTCTTTTTCTTTGAATATTTTTGATAAGCTAATATGTCAGTGGTCATTCAGGGTTTCTTTCATCTGTAACAATACCTTCTCTGATTCTTTCTGGGATTCCACCATTTCTGGATCTACCTTAGGGTTTTCCTGGTTCAAATTCATTCTTTCAACTTTAGAAATCATTCTAGGGCAATCCAACTCTTCATGGTCCATAGCTTTGTAACAAAGACAACTAGGTATTCTTCTAGGGAATTCCTTAGAAAAATGTCCTGGTCTTATGCAGTTGTAACAAAGGGTTAATCATCTCTTTCTTTTAAATGATACCTAGCTTCTCCTGTACTGTGCACTAGGAGCATGGGAGCTAACCTGCAACAAATTCTCTCTAGGATCCTGCATCCATTTGTTAGTCCAAACATTCTTTCTATGCATAGATATAACATATCTTTCACTATTCTTGTCAGATATATTAATATCAAATCTTCCTTCACCTATCAATACCCTAGTTTTTGAACTAGGACAGACTCTATTAAACATGCCTAGATCCATAGTCTAGAAACAAAAATTTCCACTTATCTTACTTCTATAGAGAACACAGCTTCTAGATCTAAATTTTTTCACTATTCTTACCTTTATCAGAGAAAAGAGCTTGCAGATCTTACCTCTTTTAATCATAAATTCTCACTTTTACCTTTCTTAGAGCACAAAGATTTCAGATCTTGCTTCTCTCCTTCAGATCCGACTTCTTTTCTTTAGATCGAGCTTCTTTCTTTTAGCACAGAGATTTATAAATCAAGTAGAATACTATGCACTAGAGCGACAGATATATGCACATAGATTTCACAACTTCAGGATGAATCTTTGTAGAAATCTCCTTCTTTCTCAGTTACCAACAATCACAGTTTCACGTCCCGACAACATAACCATTTGTTGGCATAGGGGAAGACCCAGGGTTCAATGCTACAACAACGCACCAACAAAACCCTAACTACCATCTCGTTCGGAAACACCTGCGAAGAGGATGAAGTCTCACCCAAGGTAGAGGCAGGGGTGGTTGTGAGACTTAGGTGTCTGCAACCTTAGTTGGGACATAGATATGTGATTATGATACTTAATAGAGAACTTAGCACCATCAGATCCTCAATATGCACTCAATACCTAATTTGTTGATAAAACAGAGCTTCGCAACATTCACACTAATCTAATATAGTTAAGTACATAACACAAATAGATGGATCAGATCTAGTAGAAGAAAGCACTAAGAACATTCATAGAAGTCATATCTAACATTCTTACAAATCATTAGCACGAAGCATGAACATATTTATCTATCTCTATCAAAGAACTTAGAAAGAGAGTCATAAATACATTAAGGCAAGCACACAGCATAACCACACAATATTTATGTGGTTCACCCCCACCCTGGGGCTACATCCACCAACTCTTCTTCTTTATTATCTTCAGTCAATCAGTTACAAGCACAGAGCCTCAAAACCCTTACTCCGCACAGGACAGAAGATCTGTGTAGCTTGCTAGATCCTTCTTCCTTGAGTTCCATCACTAAGCCTTCCACAATCTTGCTACAATGACTTGCACTTAGCTCTACAAGTCTCACACAGTCATGCACAAAGCACTTACAGACTCTACTTGCACTTAGCATACATTCACATCACATA
>JZKD02S0339262.1:6768-19180 GCA_000966675.3 Picea glauca | reverse complement strand
CGCACTCACAAATTTATCCATAAACAAAATTGGCGACTCCACTGGGGAAAAACACCTTTGTCTTTTTTGGTTTCTTGAAATTTCTGTGGCCATTTGCTCTTGTTGCCTTTTTCTCTTGATTTGTAAACTTCTGAGTCCTCAGGATACCCTGGGACACCTTCTGGGTTACATAACCAAGTTAAATTTTGCTCGATTTTGAAAATTTTTCTTTACTTTCAGAGATTTCCGCACTATGCTTATTGACAGCTTGCGGGAATCCTGAGGGTCCGCACTTTGCATGTATAGTCCAGTGCGGAAAGTCCACATCTTGCATTTAACTGGACTGTGGAAACTTGAGTTTCCCGCACTGTGTCCAAGGCTTGCCTGCGGGCAGATTTCGAAATTTTTTTATTTCAATTTTTGACTTTTCCAATAGCTCAGGAAGGTTGACTTAATTCCTTTTGACACTTCATCTCACTGGTTTACATATCTTTTGCTTCATTTGCTTGCTAGATCTAATCTATGTTTTTGAGCTTGTTCTTGCCTTGGTCACTTGACTTTCATCCTTTAGCCTTTGTTGGCATTCTTCTTCTCTCTGATTACTGAGGTTGAATGTGTTGTATTGGTTAAAGATCAGTAATTGATTAAAAGTTAAGAGTTTGGTGTTTCTTAATTGATTATTGTTTCGAAAGGGCAATTTTCATTAGCATTAAGGAACTCCTTGGTTTGTTTTGTGTTTTACTATCATTGAAAGTTTTGGTTGGGTTGTCATTTGGTTTTGATGATTTGATTTTCTTTCTCTGTTATTAGAGTTCATCTTGGAAAGTGAACCTTTTGTTTTCTTTCAAGTATTATTTCGCTTTTGTTGCAAACTTTGAAAATCAAATTTGTTAAATTTTGGAACATTGAAGTTTGAAGAAGACAGTTAGAAATGTTTCATTAATACATGATTATTTGTATTGATCTTTAAAGGAAATTGAGAATTGTATTTGCATTAAAGAGATTGTGTTTGATTGGGAAATCATCTCTCTCTCTCATAGCTAGGATTCATTGAATGAAATGATTACATTTCTTCATATCCTTGCATTATTTGAGTCAGAGTCACACATCATCTGTTTCACTTCCGTTGCCTGTGAGTAAGTAACAGCCATTTTAAAACTTCACGTGATATTAAAATTGATCTAGTAAATTTTTCTAGGGCTCGTTTTCACCAACATATAGCTAGGCTAGTGCTTTGGAGTAGGAAGAAAGACACACTCTCCAAAGTTTAAAAACACACATAGTATCTTGAGAATAGGGAGTGTAAAATTCCATTGGCCGCATATTGTCCTGGGAAGCCCTTCTAACACAAGGGTCAACCATTAGGTCGCATTGGTGTTGGCAGAGATACTAACCTGCTATGTTGACATCCGTGTAGAGATTGCACGTATTACGGGGGTCACTCCGAGGTATACCCACAATTATGAGTGGAAGCCTTTGAGTTGATTTCGGGCTCAATACCCTGCCCTTGTGTGTGGATCAGACTGACGACTGTTTCCCCAAGCAGTACTGTTGTCTGTGGTAACTTTAGTGGCCTGTCTCTATAGGTACTTACCCAAGGTGACTGTGAAAAGGAAATTCTTCACGATACCTGGAATCGACGTTGATCAAACTCACTCAGGCCCCTTGGAGGGTAAATCCACAATTACTGCGTGGAAGCTTGCACCAGGGCGTAAGTCTGTTAAGCAGGTCGTCAACGTAACTTTTCCACCTTAGCCCCGCCCCTTCTCGTCTCGTTGATTGCGATGTTGGATTTCATCACCAACTAGTGGCTTCGTAATTAGAAGGTTTTGTTTGTTTGGTGATTGCTTCTAGATTTTATTTACTAGGGTGTGCTGTTTATTGCTCGTAGTTGACCTTAAGATTTTGGTTGGGGACTTTGTTATTTATTTACAATTGCTCCCCCGCGACGTTCACGTAGGATGCAAGGTTTGTCACCGCAACATCCGGAAGTTTCCGAACCTTTTCACGCAGCAACACCTGAGGGTACTCCTGAGGACTCTCCTCGTCCAGGTGAAATCCCTCTTGTGCCTATAACGCACGTGGACGTAAGTAACGTCCCTGAAATCTATACACCACCACCACACGTAGATCCTCTCGACGATCCTCTCGCTGGATTTCGAATTCATAATTCTGTTGAGGATTTTCGTACTCGTCGTGGTGAAAGACCTGGTGGATGATTTCATATTTCTAGTGACGATCTTCCTCCTCCTGAATCAATCGCTAGGCCTTCTCACGGTACAGTAGGCCAAGGTCCTTCTTGGTCAGGTAATTTCCCGCGAGTCTTGTTTGGTCCTGAATCCCCTGAGTCTCCTGAGTCAGAAATTACCCCATCTACTACTACTTATCGTTTTGTTTTACCTCCTGAGATGGCTCATCTTGCAAACACTACGGGTGTCCAAGCCGGAATACCCACAACTACTCTTGCACCTATTAATACCCAGAGAACTCCGGAAGTTAATCCAACTTTACCCCCGGGTTACCATGCTTTGAATCCTGCGTTGAATGTTCCACATCCAACCCCACCACAAACTCCTGCTGGTTCTCCTGGAGGTCCTCAGTTTCCTGGACATCCTATTCCCGGTTTTATCCCGACACTCCCTCAGTTTCCTCCTGGCAATTTTAATCCTAGTGGTACTATACCGACCGTGAATCCTAATGTTCAAATTCCTGTTGGTGGACAGAGTGGTAAAGTTCCTTTTCCCGGACAAACCATAGTGAATACGCAACCTCCGGTTGGCACACAATTTCCGGGTGGAAATATCCCTTTAATGGGGGGACCACACTCGCCTTTAGGCCAAAATATTCCTCCTGCTTTGGCTCAGTATTGGACTCAACTTTTGCAAAATGTTCCTCAAAACCTTGGGGGGCAACAAACTATCCCTACTCAAGGCCAACCGTATCCAGGGGTGACTAATCCTATATGGGGTTCGTTTCCATCTACTCAACCCCAGGTCCCTAACCAACCTCAAAGTCAAAATCCTTGGGGTTATTACCCGATTCTACCACCACAGGGGCAACCAGGTTCTTCTCTCTGGGGGCAAACTGCGTATGCACCTACTAGCTTACCGATGGGGCTTCCACCCCAAAGTCACCAGTACCCCCAGGTGAATAGGCAATTACCTTTTCTTGCCACTTTGGATTTGCCAGATTTGTCTAGGATTTTGAATGATCCTATTCGTCACTCTNGGGTTCGTTTTCGTCTACTCAACCCCAGGTCCCTAACCAACCTCAAAGTCAAAATCCTTGGGGTTATTACCCGATTCTACCACCACAGGGGCAACCAGGATCTTCTCTCTGGGGGAAAACTGTGTATGCACCCACTGGTTTACCGACGGGGCTTCCACCCCAAAGTCACCAGTACCCCCAGGTGAATAGGCAATTACCTTTTCTTGCCACTTTGGATTTGCTAGATTTGTCTAGGATTTTGAATGATCCTATTCGTCACTCTCCCCAATGGCCCACTATCCCTGCAAAGCTCCCATCGGACATTCTGAAATTCGATGGGAAGGCGGGAGATGACCCCAATAATCACGTCATGACTTTCCATTTGTGGTGTTCATCTAACTCCTTGATGGACGACTCCATTCAATTGCATCTTTTTCAACGCACCCTTACAGGTACTGCTGCGAAGTGGTACATTGAATTACCACGGGGTTTCTTTTCAGATTTAAACACTCTGGCCATGGCCTTCCTCACTCACTACCAGTTACCGATTCGTTACGATACAGGGACTGAGATTTTAACCTCCTTTAAACAAGGTACCGGCACTCATATCTCTGATCACATCCATGAGTGGCGACGAAGGAGACGTTTCATTAAACTTGAGCTTCCTGATCAGTTACTGGCTGAATGGTTTACAAAGTCATTTGTAAAAAAAATTGCAAAAGACATTGCCATGGGCGGTGTTGTCACTGAAGAGCAGGCTATTAGTCGTTCTCAATATCTAGATCTCGTTTATTCGCAAACAGGCACTTTGTATGACTTACTACCTGATTTACCTCGTCCGGGTACTTCCAGTACTTCTACTGCTCCAGTTGCTTCTCATGCAGCTGATGGTGTGATTGGGACCACTCAAGCCCATTCACATTCCGTATCAACTACNTTCAATCGGCAACCCCCCCTACTTCTTCTTATGAGGAGTTGTCTCTGGATCCTTTCCGTATTGTTTTTCCAACTGACGAGATGATCATGTCTGTCTTGGATGACACCCCTTGGGATGATGGGCATCATCGTTCCATACTGTTTCTGGAACAACAGACTCTTGCGAATTACCAACGGATTTCGGCTCCGTCAACCGTTGTCGTCGTTACGACAGTTCCTGGACCTATACGAGATGTGTTTGCAGAAGGGAACTTAAGTAACATTTCACCCACGATGCCTATAGATATTTCCATAAAACCTGGGATAGTAGAGAACGTTCATATTGGCACTTCATGTTCTCCCAAAGAAGTTATCACGTATACTTCCTTGTTTAAAGAATTTCGGGATATCTTTGCATGGAGTTATGAAGAGATGTCGGGTATTGACCCGTCTATTGTGGTGCATGAAATTAAGACATACCCCGGAGCTAAACCTGTCCGGCAGCGCCTCCATCCTGTCCATCCACGTAAAGCCGCGGCCATTAAACTTGAGGTTGAAAAACTTCTAAAAGCCGGTTTTATTTATCCTGTGGCTTTGACAGAATGGGTTTCCAACCCCGTACCGATCGATAAGAAGGGTGGTAGTATTCGCGTGTGTGTAGATTATAGGGATATCAACAAAGCTTGTCCTAAGGACAATTTTCCAACCCCTTTTGTCGACCAGATTCTCGATGATTGTGCCGGCAGCGAAATCTTTTCTCTTATGGATGGATTTTCCGGCTATAATCAGATCAACATCGCTCCCGAGGACCAACACAAAACAGCTTTCATTTGTCCTTGGGGTACTTTCGCCTACCGTAAACTTCCTTTCGGTTTAAAAAACGTTGGTGCCACTTTTCAACGTGCTATGTCTTACGCATTCCATGATATTAAGCATATTGTTCAACCTTATTTGGACGATTTGCCAGCTCATTCTATGCGTCGAGTTGATCATCCTATGCATCTCCGGGCCATTTTCGTTCGTTGCCGATTCTATCGCATTCGCTTGAATCCACATAAGTGTGTCTTTTGTGTAAAATCCGTTCGTCTCCTTGGTTTTATTGTTTCACGGCATGGGATCAGGGTGGATCCCATCAAGGTCGAGGCGATTCTTAATCTCCCTCCTCCTTCTTCTTTACGCCAGTTACAAAGTTTGCAGGGGAAAGCAAACTTTCTTCGTCGGTTCATCCCAAATTACGCTGAAATTANATCATCGTTCCATACTGTTTCTGGAACAACAGACTCTTGCGAATTACCAACGGATTTCGGCTCCGTCAACCGTTGTCGTCGTTACGACAGTTCCTGGACCTATACGAGATGTGTTTGCAGAAGGGAACTTAAGTAACATTTCACCCACGATGCCTATAGATATTTCCATAAAACCTGGGATAGTAGAGAACGTTCATATTGGCACTTCATGTTCTCCTGAAGAAGTTATCACGTATACTTCCTTGTTTAAATAATTTCGGGATATCTTTGCATGGAGTTATGAAGAGATGCCGGGTATTGACCCGTCTATTGTGGTGCATGAAATTAAGACATACCCCGGAGCTAAACCTGTCCAACAGCGCCTCCGTCCTGTCCATCCACGTAAAGTCGCGACCATTAAACTTGAGGTTGAAAAACTTCTAAAAGCCGGTTTTATTTATCCTGTGGCTTTGACAGAATGGGTTTCCAGCCCCGTACCGATCGATAAGAAGGGTGGTAGTATTCGCGTGTGTGTAGATTATAGGGATATCAACAAAGCTTGTCCTAAGGACAATTTTCCAACCCCTTTTGTCGACCAGATTGTCGATGATTGTGCCGGCAGCGAAATATTTTCTCTTATGGATGGATTTTCCGGCTATAATCAGATCAACATCGCTCCCGAGGACCAACACAAAACAGCTTTCATTTGTCCTTGGGGTACTTTTGCCTACCGTAAACTTCCTTTCGGTTTAAAAAACGTTGGTGCCACTTTTCAACGTGCTATGTCTTACGCATTCCATGATATTAAGCATATTGTTCAACCTTATTTGGACGATTTGCCAGCTCATTCTATGCGTCGAGTTGATCATCCTATGCATCTCCGGGCCATTTTCGTTCGTTGCCGATTCTATCGCATTCGCTTGAATCCACATAAGTGTGTCTTTTGTGTAAAATCCGTTCGTCTCCTTGGTTTTATTGTTTCACGGCATGGGATCAGGGTGGATCCCATCAAGGTCGAGGCGATTCTTAATCTCCCTCCTCCTTCTTCTTTACGCCAGTTACAAAGTTTGCAGGGGAAAGCAAACTTTCTTCGTCGGTTCATCCCAAATTACGCTGAAATTACTCGAGGGTTTACCCGTCTTTTAAAGAAAGGTTCTGAGTTTGTATGGGATMAAGCTRCTAATGATGCTTTYGARGCCTTGAARTTRTCCCTTACCAAAGCTCMTCTTCTGTTTCCTCCKKATTACAGTCGAGATTACTTTCTTTATTTAGMTGCATCYGAGTATACCATTGGTATRGTCCTCGTTCAAGAGGATGATAACCGYGATGAACATGTTATCTATTACYTRAGTCGAAGTTTAACTTCTACCGAAATTAAATACCAACATGTTGAGAAGCTGGCCTTGGCTGYTGTTSAGGCAGTTCAAYGTTTTCGTCRCTACATTCTTKCCAGGAAAACTWCCGTGATTTCCCACTGTAACCCTATGCAGCATATATTGACTCGYCAATTGCTGGGGGGCAAGTACTCCAAGTGGATAGTTATTCTCCAGGAGTTCGATTTAGAGTTTGATCGAGCCACATCAAAGAAATCTCTAGTTTTCGCTGAGTTGATTTGTGACTTTCCCCACAACGCAACAGAAAAAGTAGCAGTCGATTCGTTACCCGACGAGTCACTTTTCCTTATCTCTACCACCGATATTTGGTACGGAGATATCGTTATCTATATCCAAACTCAAAATTTCCGGCCTGACTTATCCAGTGCTGAACGACGTCGTGTTCGTTATCAAGCACGCAATTATATTATTCTCGGCGATACTCTTTATCGACGAGGTGTTGATTCTGTATTTCGACGTTGTTTGACTTTTGAAGAAGCCGAGAGAGTTTTGAATGATTGCCACTCGGGAGCATGTGGCGGTCACATGTCTAGGTATGCTACTGCCCAGAAAATCTTGCGTGCAGGATACTTTTGGCCCTCATTGTTTAAGGACTGCATCACTGCTGTTCAGAAGTGCCACGCCTGCCAAACATATAATCAAAAGATTCGGTCACACCCTGCTCCCCTTCATCCTGTAGTCTCAGTAGGTCCATTTGCTAAATGGGGCCTTGACTTCATGACATGTCACCCTCACTCGGCCGGGGGGCATGGTTACATTATCGTAGTTGTTGATTATTTCACAAAATGGGCCGAGGCAATGCCGACATTTGATAATACTGGGAAGACTGCAGCACTTTTTCTATTCAACCATGTCATCACTCGTTTTGGTGTCCCTCAGGATATCGTTACAGATTACGGTAGTCATTTTCGAAATAATATGATGTCTGAACTTACAGCAAAGTTGGGCCTTCGTCATGATAGCTCAACCCCCTATTATCCACAGGCTAATGGACAAGTTGAAGCCATTAACAAAGTTCTTATCACTATGATTCGAAGGATGATAGGAATCCATAAAAATAGCTGGCACACAATGTTATTCTCGGCATTGTGGGCGTACCGGACATTTGTTAAATCTGCCACAGGATTCACACCTTTTCGTTTGGTTTATGGCATGGAAGCCATTCTACCTATAGAATGCGAGATTCCATCTTTGAAACTAGCTGTAGCACTTTTACCAAATACTTCTGTCGAGGAGGAACGTCTGTTGTATTTAATGCGATTAGAAGAGACTCGCCGGGATGCTACCTTGGTTATCGAAGCCCAGAAAAAATGTGTTAAGGCACAGTATGACAAGCATGTTAAACCTCGTGTCTTTTCCGAAGGAGATCTTGTTCTTTTATATGAACAAGACAAAGATGTTTTAGGTGCTGGGAAATTTGAGCCAATGTGGCGTGGTCCTTATATTGTTAGCAAAGTTTTGGCAAAGGGGGCATATGAGTTAGTGGATTATGATGGGATACCTTTGAGTGAACCCAGGAATGGGTTATACTTAAAGAAATACTATGCATGAGTTATTTATGCATGAAGTATTTGTATTTTTATGTATCATACTGAGTGTGTGTGATTACTTTTAATTGTGAGTTTGATGTTATTTGGTCATTACCCTTACGTTTACGTCGTGTTTGATTGTCAGATGTCGGAGTATTCTCTACCTTACATTGGCTTCGCCGACGGCGCTAGCCGTAGTACTCGGAATTTAGCTTCTGCTGCCTGGGCAATCTATGCCCCAACGAATGAACTTATTTCTTTATAAGGTGTATGTCTAGGGCGAGCAACCAACAATATCGCAGAGTATAGCGCCGTAATTGAATTACTGGTTGATGCTATATCTCTTGGAATTCGTCGTTTGGTTGTGCGACTTGACTCGNTGTAAAGTAAACCGGTAATAACCATGTATATATATAACAATCGAAGTTGGTGTGTTACAAAAATGCGTCCGAAGACCAAAAAGATCAAAACTGGAAGCTCATGGCTTCTACATAATGATATCATGACATCAATGCTGTTCACGATAGCATACTAAAGTCCTGACTACCCTACAGAGCAAACGACCCATGGAGGCAGGAACTCCCACAGTATGACGTTGATCATCTTGTGGGACCTCATCCAGAGACATGTCTGGAATACTATGCATCAAGCCCTCCAAGTTTTGCTCCACAGTCAAGTAGTTCACAGCATGCTGAGGAACTGGAACCACTGCTTCTCCTCGCCGTTGAATAGGAGAACTCCCAGCTGGTCTGTAGGCCCCAACGTCTGTGTTATCAATACATTCTTGGTGTTAGTCTTCGACAAAAGTAACATACCCAAAAAAAAATTTATATAATGAAAATACAAAAACATTTAAAAATCAAAAATTTGGTGAATTTCTTACCAATGTTCCCCCACTGTGTATCCTCAGGAAGGATGAGGTCAGGATCACCTCGAAAATCCAGGCCAGCGTACGCGTAATCCTCAACCTGTCCCTGAAGCCAATCGAAAAATTGATCGTCATATTTGACAATCCGTCCTGCCACATGCCTGTCATGAGCTGACACCATCGATGCATCCGTGTCTCCCTAGGACCCGGAAGCTGCCAGTCTCCCTGAAGTCTATACACCGGGACTCTTTCGCAGAAGAAAGATACCAACAGAGATCCATAACCAAATTTCTTGAAGCCTCCACGCCTGCTCTTTGTCAACTGTTTTTTGAGATTACGCAATACTGCATCAGCCCAGTTGAAAACTCGGGGCTCAAGACACTCGAGGGAGTATTGAAAGTAGCTTTTCAAAGCCATATGAGGAGAGGCACTGCCTACCATCCGAGCTATGGTCCATAAGATAGTACGAAGAGTGATGTCATTCACTCCCCAAATAGCTACTTTCCCCTCTCGTCTTTCAGCCTCGGGTACACAGTAGTCTCTGCAATACTCGCTCATTTTTCTGCCACCTCTGCGACTACCAGTCAAATTGACATATGCACCCCGTCGTGATAATCCGGTCAGAAAGTAGATATCCTCGATCTCGATAGTCAATGTATGCATACCCATGTGGAAAACCTGTTGGTCTGGATCCCACATTCGGACCAAGTGTTCCAATTAACGTACTTGGGCTCGCATACCCGATATCCTGAAGTATTTAAGGAGGCCACAGTTTCTTAAGGCTGCAATAGTTGCCGGGTTGTTTTCGGCAGCATTGTTTTCATCTTCATGCTCACGTTCTCTCCACTCGAGCACCATGGTCTGACTAGCAACCTGCATAAGGACCATAAGAAGACAGTCAGTATCTGAAATCACAAGAAATTTTGGATTTTTATGGTTAAACTTGGTATAAATTTTTTGTTCTGCGCTTTCCGCAGGTGAGTTTAACACACAGTGCGGACTTTCCGCACTATGGTTGAAGTCCACCTGTGGAAACCCAAACTTTCCGCAGGTCACGAAAGGCTTGACTGCAGAAACTCAGTTTGGCGCGTAGGGCTTCACCAAATCAATCATAATGCAATATTTAACCATTCAAATCAAGAAAATAAACCATGGAAAGATGAAGGATTGAGAACTTACTTGTTTGGTCCAAACGATTTGCGATTTGATGCACCGGAGCTCCCAGAAACTCACTTTGAAGATCGAGGGTAAATTGGTATTTTTGCACTGTTTGGTAATTGGGAAACACAAATGGTGAAAATAGAATGGTAAATGTTGATTATATTCACTTTTTACTTTTGACAAGTGGGTTTTTTCACTATTTTTTCATTATATTGCCAAATTAAACCTAATTACTAATGTGGGAATGAGTAAATGACTTGCAGGCCCTTAACGAGGCGATTATGGATCCAAAAAATTTTGCGTTATGGTGTGAAATTGATTGTTCTTATGGTTTTAATCTAAAAACCTCAAGTGTATTTTTACCCGTTTTGACACTTGTGAAAAACTTAGAACGTGGTCGGGCGTTGTTTTATCCCTTTTCCGGGCTTGATGCGGTTATACGAAAAAGGAACCCCCNAAAACATTTTATATAATGAAAATACAAAAACATTTAAAAATCAAAAAGTTGGTGAATTTCTTACCAATGTTCCCCCACTGTGTATCCTCAGGAAGGATGAGGTCAGGATCACCTCAAAAATCCAGGCCAACGTACGCGTAATCCTCAACCATCACGACCTGTCCCTGAAGACAATCGAAAAATTGATCGTCATATTTGACAATCCGTCCTGCCACATGCCTGGTCATGAGCTGGCACCATCGATGCATCCGTTGCTCCCTAGGACCCGGAAGCTGCCAGTCTCCCTGAAGTCTATACACCGGGACTCTTTCGTAGAAGAAAGATACCAACAGAGATCCATAACCAAATTGCTTGAAGCCTCCACGCCTGCTCTTTGTCAACTGTTTTTTGAGATTACGCAATACTGCATCAACCCAGTTGAAAACTCGGGGCTCAAGACACTCGAGGGAGTATTGAAAGTAGCTTTTCAAATCCATATGAGGAGAGGCACTGCCTGCCATCCGAGCTATGGTCCATAAGATAGTACGAAGAGTGATGTAATTCACTCCCCAAATAGCTACTTTCCCCTCTCGTCTTTCAGCCTCGGGTACACAGTAGTCTCTACAATACTCGCTCATTTTTCTGCCACCTCTGCGACTACCAGTCAAATTGACATATGCACCCCGTCGTGATAATCCGGTCAGAAAGTAGATATCCTCGATCTCGATAGTCAATGTATGCATACCCATGTGGAAAACCTGTTGGTCTGGATCCCACATTCGGACCAAGTGTTCCAATTAACGTACTTGGGCTCGCATACCCGATATCCTGAAGTATTTAAGGAGGCCACAGTTTCTTAAGGCTGCAATAGTTGCCGGGTTGTTTTCGGCAGCATTGTTTTCATCTTCATGCTCACGTTCTCTCCACTCGAGCACCATGGTCTGACTAGCAACCTGCATAAGGACCATAAGAAGACAGTCAGTATCTGAAATCACAAGAAATTTTGGATTTTTATGGTTAAACTTGGTATAAATTTTTTGTTCTGCGCTTTCCGCAGGTGAGTTTAACACACAGTGCGGACTTTCCGCACTATGGTTGAAGTCCACCTGTGGAAACCCAAACTTTCCGCAGGTCACGAAAGGCTTGACTGCAGAAACTCAGTTTGGCGCGTAGGGCTTCACCAAATCAATCATAATGCAATATTTAACCATTCAAATCAAGAAAATAAACCATGGAAAGATGAAGGATTGAGAACTTACTTGTTTGGTCCAAACGATTTGCGATTTGATGCACCGGAGCTCCCAGAAACTCACTTTGAAGATCGAGGGTAAATTGGTATTTTTGCACTGTTTGGTAATTGGGAAACACAAATGGTGAAAATAGAATGGTAAATGTTGATTATATTCACTTTTTACTTTTGACAAGTGGGTTTTTTCACTATTTTTTCATTATATTGCCAAATTAAACCTAATTACTAATGTGGGAATGAGTAAATGACTTGCAGGCCCTTAACGAGGCGATTATGGATCCAAAAAATTTTGCGTTATGGTGTGAAATTGATTGTTCTTATGGTTTTAATCTAAAAACCTCAAGTGTATTTTTACCCGTTTTGACACTTGTGAAAAACTTAGAACGTGGTCGGGCGTTGTTTTATCCCTTTTCCGGGCTTGATGCGGTTATACGAAAAAGGAACCCCC
>JZKD02S0339251.1:0-11562 GCA_000966675.3 Picea glauca | reverse complement strand
ATAGACCTTTCCAACGGGCTATCGAGCACCTAAAATGGATATCGTATGCAAAAGTTACGGCCCTGAGAAGTTCATGTACTAACTTACCCAAATGGGGCCCACATGACTTTTGGCGTTTCATCTCCTAGGGTTAGGTTTTTTGGATGTCTAGAGTTTTTGAAATTCTACTTTATTGTAAAAATGTCTTCAGAGCCTCATTGTAATAATATTCTTGCGAATGAGCCCAGGCGTTACATCTCTTCTCAAAGATAAGTCTCCACCATTCTAGCAAGCTTGTTTCCACTGCATTTTACAGTTTCATCTTATTTCCTTATTGAATAGTGTTAGCACATATTATCGCTAAGGGGGTATTTTCCATTAGAAAAGGGCACCTTTGTCAAAAATTCACAAATAGGGGGATAAAAACCCACTTTTCCTTTTTATCCTAAGCTTAGCGCTCGAGCGCGTTGTGCTAAGGGGCGCGTAATTCTGGGTGGTCGAGATCTATGCACTCAAATCTATGGTGCACGATCCATATCAGACCCCCCTGACATTCTACCTTTAACGAGGGGGGGTGTCCAAGTTGGTGGTTTCCGAGTGCGGGCTCCACACTATCATGATGCCCCCTTGTTAACTCGGACCCCCCCCCTTCGAGTAGACCGCTTACCGCCCCCGCTTACCACTCTCATCTCTCGCCAACACTTCTCTCCCACTCAGTCTCTCTTCTCTGTCTATCACATCTCCCATGTACGCTTGTCGTCTCCCTGGTCAGCATCTAGCAAGGCTCGGGTGGCAGATATTCACAGGGTGCAGTCAGCGTGTTCTTCACGTGCCAGGTTGACTTTGCCCACTCCAATCCTGATGAAGAAATTAATGAAAACAAAGAAGGTGGTTGAGACATCGTCTCCTTCCATAAATACAAGGTCATAGAGGGACAAATCGTGGAAGCAAGTTGTCATTTCAGTCTGACAGAGATCATGTCCGACAGAAGACTGCAAGGGCAGTCTGACCAATGTCTTCATGCGCAGCCTGACAGAGAAGCTCATCAACACAAAGCCTTGAACGCTTGACATGATCGAGCCTAGGGAAATAGGAGTCTAGTCTTCTAAGTATATGTAGGCATTATTTCCATTTAGTTAGTTGATGGTTGATCCAAGCTCCCGTATTGTAAAGTTTTAATGAAATTTTTTGTTCTTTGGTCATGTATTGTTATTTGAGACTTCTTGTTTAATGACAATCAGCTTTCTCCCTCTGTATTTTTCCTCTGATACTAAATGTCTCGGGCATGGATGATCCATTCGAGTTGTTGTAACTATATTGCGCTATATGTTTGATCTTAGTCTGGTTATAATTTCATTTAGATTCTTAAAGCTATGAATCAAGAGGATCTTGTTTCTTGAGTTTCTCCTCCTTAGGTTGTTGGAAGATTGGATGTCCATAGTAGACCTCTGCATTTTCTCTTCAATTTATTCCTCCTACTCACCCTTACTAAAACTTACTGATTGAAGTTAGATCAAGACCTCATCTGTCTATGGACACCAACCTAGTTTTCTGAGTTAAAATGATATTATCCTGAGTTTGTGTCCATTAGACCCCCCTTAAATTTATTCATTGTGACATACAAATTGATGGGTACTGGGATTACCTCCCCTGCAATCAGGAGGTGACTTCTAGTGCTAACATTTCTGGTGTCGTTTTTAGGGAATGAATTGAAGACTTTTCCTCAGGATAGAACGACAAATATTTTATGATTCTGAAGGTGGATCAGACATCAGAACCATTCAATATTGCACTTTGCACCTGGTGACTCCATTAAGGTGAATCCATTGTTTCAATTGTGGCTTCTAGAGGAAGACACACGAGGTCTATTCCATAGTTTCCTTTAGCAACACCTGAAGTTGACCCAAAGAAAATTATCAGAAGATGAAGGACCCTTCAAGAAGATAGTTCTACTATTGAACCGGGTATTTTTTATTATTTTCACCATCCTCCTATAGCAACTCCAGTAGTTGTTTCTTATTTTCCTATTACACCATCTGTTGGAGCTTCTAGAAGTTTAAATTTTGGGATTTTTCCTGTCGATTTCCCCTCTCTCATTTTCAGTACTCCTCCTCCTATTAAATTTGTTGTTTTTAAAGAAAGGGAGACCTTTGTTCCCTCAATCCCTGTAGATTTTTCCTCAAATCCTTTGTTGTTTCCATTTCCTCCTAGAGGCTCAATTATGTCCTCCCCTGTTCAAGCCACATCTCCTCCTAGTTCTCCTCCAGTTATCATCCCTATGGTAGGTGTTGATCCCCCTAGGAACGGAATGTATGCCATAGTGGCTGCAAGATATGCCCCTCTGATCTTAACTCAGCCAATGAATGCTCTCCCTATTGGAGATTATCTAAAATACATGCCCAAATTCACAGGAGAAGAAGAAATAACTACTAAATAACACCTTGTTTCCTTCTACAGTTATGCGGACAATCTAAATATTGAAACCGAGGATGTGTGGATGAGAGGTTTTTTCCAGAGCCTTGATGGTGAGGCTAGGAAATGGTTTAGGGGATTGACCCCTGGATCCATTGTTGGGATTGAGGCTTTTGATGATGTCTTCCTGAGACAATGGGGGGATAAAAAAGACTTTATGTATTATATCACAGAGTTTGGGTCCCTAAAGAGAAAAGAGGGAGAATCTGTCTCTAACTTCTCCAAAAGATTCAACAAAATGTACAATAAGATCCCTGCTGAGATAAATCCTACAGAAGCCTCTGCCAAAATTACTTATGCTAGTTATTTTGACCCTGATTTCTACCTCCTGTTGAGAGAGAGAAGAGCTACTTCTTTGGATCATATGAAATATGCAGCCCTGGAAGTAGAGTCCAACATATTGGCAGTTTACAGACTCATAAATAAGGATGATAGAGATAAAGGAAGGGGGAGATCTAAACCCTCAACCTCCAGTTCCTCTACGTCCCACCCTCAAGTAAATGAATTGACCAATATGGTAAAATCTCTTTCTGTAGAAATGGAGAAGATGAAATTCGAAGGGAAGCATAGTCATAAGATTTCCCAAAATGATGATAATAGAGGTAACTTCAAAAGAACAAATAATACCCCTCAGATACTCCCAAGAGAGCCTCGAAACAGAGATAGGGATGATCAGAAAATCAAAACCCCTCTCCAAAATAATCTCATTGTTGATGAAGAAGGAGAGGAAGAAGAGATTGGTCATGAAATCCATTGTCTTGGAGATAACTCCCCATTTCCCCACCTGACCCAATCTGCATGTGAGGAATCTCTCATGGATGATCAAATAAACGAGCTGAGTAAAGGGGAGAAGACCAATAGTAGTCCCAATAAATATAACCTCGGGTCTAAGAAGAAAGAAGGGAAGTCTGACATCCCTGATCATCCTTCTAGAGCAGAGAAGCATGCTAAAGACACAGCAAATAGAAGCAAGGAAAAGAAATCACAGAACCCCTAACAAATAGCCAAAACTCCCATCCCAGAAGTAAAATAAATTTTGAAGCCCCCCTCCTATTTTAACTTTCACCATGAAATTTAAAATAGCCCTCTCTAAACTGTTGCAGCTCAAGCCTTCATCTTATTCCACAGACTCGGTCAATATTCAAGATGAAAATCCAACAGTTATCTTAGGTCCCTTGATAGAAGATAGAGATGATTCATCCCCTCCCTTCTATACATCTATGAACATACATGATAAGGTGTTGCATAATTGTTTGATGAACTCGGGGGAATCTCATAATCTCATGCCCAAAACTATCATGGATGAACTAGGACTACAAATCACAAAATCTTATCATGACTTGTATTCTTTTGATTCAAGGAAAGTGCAGTGTCTTGGGGTCATCAAAGATCTGGTTGTGACATTGTTTCAGTTGCCCATGAAAAGTGTGGTCATGGATATCGTAGTAGTTGATGTTCCCCCCGAGTTTGGCATGCTCTTGTCAAGATCTTGGATAAAATGACTTGGAGTAACATCGCAGATGGACCTCACATATGCTACCATTCTTGTGTTTGGGGGAGAGCATAGAAGACTGTACAAAAAAGCTCATTTGGACTATATTATTAGTGATGAAGCAGACCCCACCAATAATCCTATTTTTTCACTTGATACTGATTTGGGATCCAGCTTATTGCATATCATTGATGCCTCTGAGCCCCCTCTTGAAATCAGAAAATAGTCCCGTACTCTCTGTGAAGATTCTCCTCCAATTACCTATGTTTGGAAAATGTTTTTTGATGGAGCCTCTTCTAGATAAGGTGTTGGTGCTGGAGTGGTATTGGTTTCACCTACCCAAGAAATTGTATCTATGTCCTACAAATTAGAATTTGAAACTACCAATAATGTGGAAAAATATGAAGCTCTTGTTTTGGGGTTGAGGGTTGCAAAATACATGGGAATTAAAGAGAAAGAAGTGTTTGGGGATGTTGATTTAATTGTCCATCAAATCAGAAATATTTATCAAGCCAAGCACCCTTGGATTATAATTTATAGAAATGAAGTGTGGGATCTAGTTGATAGGTTTTTCTTAGCTTTCAACATTTCATTTGTTCCAAGATAAGAGAATTCTATGGTCGATTCTCTGGTTGTTTCAGCAAGTAATTTCAAAATCCCTCTGCCACCTAAGCTCAGGTATTATGTAGAAGTGAAATATAGACCCTCTATACCTGACAATGTCAAGTATTGGAAAGTGTTTGAGAATGATTGTGAAATCAGAAGATTCCTAGAGACTATTGATGAATTTTTTGCATTACACATTGATCAAGATCCAGGTTCTGAAATAAATCCTCGTGATCATGTATTTATGAACAAAATTGATAATCGTCATATTGTCCAGTTGCCCAGTAATCATATCCCAAAGGGACTAGTTCCTTTGGAAAGACTATTTGACAAAAATGATGTGGCAGCAAAGGGAAAGATTTCAAATGAGGATGTTAATATAGCTGAGTGCAATATTGGCACATAAAAGAATCCAAAAATTTTCAACTTGTCAAGTAGCTTGTCAAGGGAGAAAAAGATCGATTATGGTGAGCTATTAAGAGAATTCGTTGATGTGTTTGCCTAGACATATGAATACCTCTGAACATATGACACAAGTGTCATTGAGCATAAGATCCCATTGAATGAGGAGGCCAAACCATTTAGGAAGAAATTAAGACAAATAAATCCTACGATGTTGTCTATTATGGAAAGGGAGGTAAAGAAGTTGTTGGATGCCCAAATCATTGTCCCTTTGAGATATTCTGAGTGGATAGCCAACCTGGTCCTAGTAAGAAAGAAAAATGAAGAAATCAGACTATGTGTTGATTTCAGGAACCTGAACAGAAGCTCTAAGAAGGACAATTACCCTTTTCCAAAGAGGGAACACATATTGTAGAGGGTGACAGGTGCATCCAGGATGTCCATGATTGATGGATTTTCTGGCTATAATCAGATCTTTGTCTTGCCTGAAGACAGAGAAAATACATCTTTCACCACTCCTTGGGGCACATTCATGTATGCCAAAATTCCCTTTGGATTGATGAATGCAGGAGCAACCTTTCAACGAGCCATGGACATCACCTTCATTGGAGAAAAAGACAAATTTGTAGTCATCTACCTAGATGACATTACAATTTTCTCCATATATGATAAAGAACATTGTCAGCATCTAAGAAAGGTCTACTTAAAATGCAGAAAATTTGGTCTCTCCTTAAACCCCCAAAAGTCTTTATTTTCCATGCAGAAGGGAAAATTGTTGGGGAACATAATATCAGCTAAGGGGGTCAGAATTGATTCAAGAAGAGTGGAAGCTATCCAAACCTTAACACTTCCTCGATCCAAGAAGGAAGTCCAATCTTTCTTGGGCAAGATTACTTTTCTAAGAAGATTTGTTTCAAATTTTGTTGAATTGGTGAAGCATATCATAGCCATGCTCAAGAAGGGAAATGAAGTGAAATGGATTGTTGAGTCCAGAAATTCTTTCAACCAAATCAAGAAGGCACTAACTAAGGCACCTGTACTAATCAGTCCTGGTTATTCCAAGGGTTTTCTGATTTTTTCCTTCGCTTCCTTCGACATAGTGGCATTTTTTTTATTGCAGAAGAATGTTGAAGGGTCGGAGCAGCCCATTTCATTTTTCAGCAAGGCATTGAGAGATGCAAAGGTAAAATATGACATCGTGGAGAAGAAGGCCTACTCTTTGGTGAAATCCCTCAAGGATTTCAAAATCTATGTCCTTCATTCAAAATTTATTGCATTTGTTCCTTCAGCTTCTGTTAAGGACATTCTCATTTAGCCTGACATAGATGGAAGGAGGAGCAAGTGGATTGCCCAACTCCTTCAGTTCGATTTGGAAATAAATCCTACCAAACTAGTTAAAGGCCAAGGTTTAGCCAAGCTATTGGCTGAATCTAATTGAAAATCTTTGGAGGTTAACTTCATCAGCACCTGCTCAGAAAATCAGCAGGTTGAGTTGTCTCATACATGCCCACAAGTCAGCCCTCCATTGGCAGAGTGCACCTGGTACAAAGACATCATATTTTTTCTGTAGGAATTGTGACCTCCATATGGTATGGGAAAAAGAAAGGAAAGAGATCTTAAGCTCAAGGAAATTAAATATTGCCTTATTGATCAGGTTTTGTATTGGAAAGACCCTCTAGGAGTGATTTTGAGATGTTTAGACCCACAAGAGGCCCAAAGGATTATGTTTGATTTTCATGACAGCCTATGTGGGGGACATCACTTCTGGAGGACCACATCATATAAAATTCTCAAGGATGGGTTTTTTTTGCCTACTCTATTCACCGATGTTTGTGCAAGGATCGGGGCTTGTGTTAGATGTCAAAAATTCACTAGGAAGGAGCAGCTTAAGTCTTTTCCATTGAAGCCTGTGGTAGCTTCAGGACCCTTTCAGCAGTGGGGTCTTGACTTCATTGGGGAAATCCATCCTTCTTCAAGTGGTCAGCAAAGGTGGATCATGACTACCAATGATTACTTTACCAAGTGGATAGAAGTTATCCCCACAAGGTGTGATTCTCACAAGGTAATAATTGGTTTTCTTGAAGACATCATGGCAAGATTTGGTTGTCCGAACAAAATCATCACTGATAACACTGCATCCTTCAAGGATGAACCATTAATCAATTTTTGTGAACAGTTTAGGATTTCATTGATTCACTCAACTCCTTACCACCCCCAAGGGAATGGAATGGCATATTCCTCTAACAAGAGCCCTATAAAAATCATCAAAAGACTGCTAGAAGACAATAAGAAAGCATGGGATTCAAAACTCAAATTTTCTATGTGAGCTGACAGAGTGACAACAAAGAAATCTCTTGGTGTCTCTCCCTTCCAGCTTGTGTATAGAGTTGACGCCATATTTCCTTATGATCTCGCATTTCCAGTGGTAAAATTATTCCAAGACTACCAAGGGGAGCCTGATGATATGATCAGAAGAATGAAGGAGCTGGTAGAAATGCAGCAGACTAGAGAGAAGGTATTGGACAAAGCACATGAACATCAACAGAAGATCAGGTTTTTGACAGGAAAATAAGAAAAGAGGATTTTCAGCTGGGAGACCTAGTACTCAAGTGGGACACACCCAAGGAGGACAGAGGTAAGCATGGTAACTTTTAAGCCCTATGGATCAGACCCTTCAAGATCACTGAGAAATTTCTAAATAACACTTACAGGTTGCATAATTTGGAGGGTGATGATGTTTTTGGTGTCCCTGTTAATGGGAATTTTCTGAAAGAGTTATTTGTTTGAGGCATAAGTGGTTCCTTCACATCATTGTAAATATAATTTTTCATTTTATTTTTGGTTTTAGTAGCTTGACTCCACAACCCAACAGAAAGGCATTGAAGCTGCAAAAGAGTTCTTAGAGCCTCACAGGGAGGTCTCTATTCCCCATGGAGCCTAATGTTAGCACATATTATCGCTAAGGGGGTTTTTTTCCCTTAGAAAAGGGAACCTTGGTCAAAAATGCACGAAGAGGGGGATAAAAACCCACTTTTCCATTTTATCATATGTTTAGCGTCCAGGCGCGTTGTGCTAAGGGGCACATAGATCTAGGCAGCTGATATCTGCGCACTCAGATCTACAGCACATGATCCATATCAGACCCCCCCTGACATTCTACCTTTAATGAGGCAGGGGGGGTTTTGAGTTGGTGTTTTCTGAGTGCAGGCCCTGCACTATCATGGCACCCCCTCGTTAACTCGGACCCCCCTGCTCAATACCTCTTACAACCTACCCCTCCTCTGAGTAGACTGCTTACCACCTCCACTCAACACTCTCGTCTCCCACCAACACATGTCTCCCACTCATTCTCTCTCCTTTTTCTATCACATCTCCCATTTCCCCTCCACCTCTCGCTACCTCACACTTGTCCTCCACTCATCGTCCTCTCGACCTATCACCATCCTGCCTTCGCATCTCATCCTCTCACCTCTTGCAAGGTGTCTCCCACTCCATGCCACCTCCACCTGTGTTGTTGTTGTCCCCACTAAGCCTACCACCATAGCCTCCCCTCTATCTCCTAGTCACTGTATCATGCCACATCACCTCCATCCCATCACACCTCAGCGCCCGCATTCCACTGCCCCACACTATCCCAGTCACCCTCTGCTATTGCGTCTTTCCACCTGGCCGTTGAGCATGTATTGTAGCATGTTGAGCCCGCACCAATCATCTCACCAACACCTCCCCATCAGCCTCCATGTCTGCATGCTATCTTCTCGGTCATCATCCAGCAAGGCTCAGGTGGTAGATATTCACATGGTGCGGTCAGCGTGTTCTTCACGTGCCAGGTTGACTCTGCCCACTCCAGTCTCGATGAAGCGGTTAATGAAAACAAGGAAGGTGGTTGAGACATTGTCTCCTTCCATAAATATAAGGTCAAAGAGGGAAAAATCATGGAAGTAGGTTGTCAATTCAGTCTGATAGAGATCGTGTCTGACAAAAGACTGCATGGGCAGTCTGACTAACGTCTGCATGCACAGCCTGAAAGAGAAGTTCATCAACGCAAAGCCTTGAACACTTGACGTGATTGATCCTAGGGCAATTGGAGTCCAGTATTCTAAGTATACGTAGTCATTTTTTCCATTTAGTTAGTGTCGATGGTTGAGCCAATCTCTCGTATTGTAAAGTTTTAATGAAATTTTTTGTTCTTTGGTCATGTATTGTTATTTGAGACTTCTTGTTTAATGACAGTCATCTTTCTCCCTCTGTCTCTTTTGCCTCTGATACTAAATGGTTCAGGCATGGATGATCCATTCAAGTTTTTGTAACTGTATTGTGATGTATGTTTGATCTCATTTTGGTTATAATTTCATTTATTTTCTTAAAGCTCTGAATCAAGAGGATCTTGTTTCCTGGGTTTCTCCTCCTTAGGCTTCTGGAAGACCGGATGTCCATAGAAGACCTCTGAATTTTCTCTTCAATTTTTTCCTCCTACTCACCCTTACTACAACTTACTGACTGAACTTAGATCAAGACCTCATTTGCCTATGCACACCAGCCCATTTTTTTGAGTTAAAACGATATTATCCTGAGTCTGCTTCCATTAGACCCCCCTTAAATTTATTCATTGTGACATACAAAATGATGGGTACTGGGCTTACCTCCCCTGCAATCAGGAGGTGACTTCTAGTGCTAACAAATAGAAACCAGTTTTATTGTATATTTGTTATTCTATGTTAAGCATATTTTGATAATAATTTGTATTCATTTTGTTCTTCAAATATGTTATGGATCATACATTATTGTATTCGGACTAGACATTGGATTACTAAGAGGGGGGGTGAATCAGTAATAGCATAATTATAATCCTTTTTCTCCAAATAATCCAACTGTTATGTCAATGTAGAATTATTATCCAATAATGACAAATAAGAAATGAACAATCTCACACATACACAGTACACCAGTGTTTTACGTGGAAACCCAAATCGAGAGAAAACCACAGAATGATTTATCTTATATGTCTTGAAGAATTGCATTCATTGGAAGCACCAACTTCCTTTTTTTTCCAGATGCAACTGGAAGGAGGCTCCAACCCCTTAGTTTCTCAGGCTACAACCTGAGGGAAGCTCTAACTCCCCAATTCTCTGGCTACAACCCCCTATGTTCTCCAGCTACAACCGAAAGGTGGCTACAACCACCTATCCTTGCCCCGTCCAACAGCCCTGAAGTAGAAGTAGAATGATGGAACCACTATCACACTATCACTGTGAGATATATCGATGTAAACATGTACCAATATACCTGAACCATGCATCAACCTATACCTCAACCTGTAATCAACCTGTACCATAAACAAGTGCATCAACCATGCACCAACCTGTGCCAAATAATTTGTAATCAACTGGTACCATAAACAAGTGCAACCAACCATGTACCAAGTGTGTACCAATCATGTATCAAGTTTTCATCAACTATGACTCATCAGTATGTACCAACATCATCAACTATACACCTCATGTATGTGCCAACTCATCAACTACTTGTCTCAACCATGTACCCAACTTGTACCTCAACCAAAAGCCCTCATCAATTTCATCATCTAAATATGATTTGTAAATCTGTAATAGACTTGGTGTATATTATCACATACCTGCAAACCTTTCTTAACTTTAACAACAAGAGACTAGCATTTTCATCAAACGTTTATTTAGTCTCACAAGACTAGTTTTGGATTAGTCAACAACCCTAACTTGAAATAATCATAACTTTGTACCTGTAATGAATAAATATGTAAAACTGATACACAATGTTATTCAGTGTGTTTTATGCAATTCCTCCAGGTTTCACTACTTGGAACCTCTCAGAAAAGGAGTTATGGAAAAAATGGCACACCTTGTTGAATTCTGGCTTATTCTAGAGAGTGAATTTGTAGAGCGTGCCCCGCATGGAATATTTGTTGAATTCATCTGAAATTGTTAAAGAGAATATTAAAGAATGTACTATAACAAACACATTTGGTCTTACTGAATTTGGATCTGTTATGAATAATTTATGACATTTTTACCCGAAACACTTGTTTTTTACTAGTTTTAGGACTAGCCACAAACCCTATTTTCCACGGAGTGTAACTCCAAAAATACAACGACCCAAAAGTGGAATTTTTTACCACAAATACTTGGATATGTTTCCTCAATTTCAAAGAAATTTCGCAGTCTGAATCATTCTAGAAAAAAAGTTATTGCGAAAATGGTGAGATGACCTGAAAAAAAACATACCTTAGAAAGCATCATCAAAAGAATTTATCCTTCCTTGAATTCCGACCTTCTTTTCTTCACTTTCCTCAGAAATTAAGCTTATATATCCTTTGGTTACCTGAGACACCTATAGGTATTCAATATGCTCAAGTGTGTCAAAAATGAGAGAGCCTTGCCTCTTATTTATACTCACCAATTAGCTTCCTTAAAAACATCTTCTAGGTCACTTTTCCCACTTTCCTTATTTTAGGGTTAAACCACTTCTAATTTATCCATTAAATTTATTATTTAAATCATTTATTTTGTATTCACTTTGAATTATAGTACACTCATCACTTCACTTTATTATTTACCTTCTAAAATCTCTTAAAC
>JZKD02S0339240.1:0-19180 GCA_000966675.3 Picea glauca | reverse complement strand
GACGACAAACTATTAGATAGAGATGTAGCAAAACTGTATTACGAACATTGTAAACACGATTAAGTTGACGGAACATGAGTTGAGAATCAAGGTTGATAATCAATTGAGATATACCTAAAGAAGAAGCTTTGGTTAAAAGTCCAATTATGACATGATATTCTGCAACGTTATTGGTTGCAGATCCAAGGCAAATTTCCCCTGAACTCACTAACTAGCCAGAGTGGTAGATGATCCAAGCCGCCAAAGCTAGGTTTTGGTTATGTTGACTAGCACCATACACAAATCCAAAATAGATAGGAAAGGATGTTGACATCTGCGCATTCAAGCACAAAGCAAAGTATAAGCAACTAAAGATGGGGAAAATCTCGCACATGCAAAAGTAAAGACACACCAAACCAAAAAAATATGGTACAATAATGTGCAAAGCACACATGTGAGATATTCTATACATAGTTTTCTTTAAGGTAAATCCCATTTCGGGGCTCACCGAGAGATAATCCATCATAATCCACTAACTCATAGGCACCTCTTTGTAGCACACACTTCATTATGTATGGCCCAAGCCACATAGGTTCTAACTTACTTGCACCAAGTTTGTCATGATCTTGGCCATAGACTAGGATCATATCTCCTTCTGCGAAAGTGCGAGGTTGAACAAACTTATCATATTGAGCCTTGATGCATTTTTGATATGTCTCATTAATGAGAGAAACATCACGACAAGTTTCATCCAACTTCGTTAAATACAAAAATCATTCTTCTTCGACAAAAGTAAGGGGTAGGATATCTATGGTCACATTCAATCAATAATACCGCTTCCAACCCATATACCAATTGGAAGGGTATGAATCCAATGGCAGTTTTAACTGAAGTCCTATAGGCCTAGAGTGCTAAGAAGAGTTGCAAATTCCAAGAGGTTTTATTCACCCCCACCATGCATTGAAGCCTGGTCTTCAAGAATTTGTTGATGGATTCAACTTTCCCATTAGCCTGAGGATATTAAGGGGATGATTTTTCATGACGAAAACCCAACTTAGTGCGCAATTCACCCATCATCTGGTTTTGGAAATGGGATCGATGATCAGTTACAATAGCTTGTTGGACTCTGAAATGAGTGATGATGTGATTGAACACAAAAAGTGCTGCAATTCATCCATTGTTAAGAAATGTAGGCATAGCCTCAACCCATTTATTGAAATAATCGACTGCAACGATAATATAACCATTCCCCCCAGTTGAGGTAGGCTTACATTGCATGAAATCAATACCCCCTTTTGCAAAGGGGCCGATGGCAACAATTGGATGGAGTGGAGCTGGGTGGGTACGTGCTACACTTATTCTGAAAGATTTGATAGGGTGGGTATTTTTTTAACGGCCTCAATGCAATATTTGAATATGGAAGGCCAAAAATAACCATCACATAAGATTTTTTGGGTTGTAACCATCCCATAAAGATGACCACCACAAGCTCCAATGTGACATTCATTTAAAACTCTCTCAACCTCTTCATGGGTTAAGCAACGTAGTAGAACAATATCAATACCTTGGCGATACAAAGTGTCACCAATGATAAGGTAGTACTTTGAGTGGTGTCTAATGCAACGTCGTTCGTCACGTGAAATACCTGGCTAGAAGCGTTGGGTTTGGAGATATAGAAGAATGTATCCATACCCTGGGTCAGACGTACTAATGAGTAACAATGACTCATCTGGAAGGTAATCACTGGGCTCAATGTCCTCATTAGTATGGGGAAGATCACAAATTAATTCGACAAAAACCAATGATTTATTTGCTTTGGATTTGGCAAACTCGAGATAGAATTCTCGGAGAATGATGATCCATTTGGAATATTTTCCCCCAAGTACTTGACGAGTCAAGATGTGGTACATGGGTTTCGAGTCAACAGTGACCGTGGTAGTGTGAAGCAAAATATAGTGTCGAAACATTTGGACAACAATGACTGCCGCCAAAGACAACTTTTCAACATGTGAATAATGAAGTTCAGGGCCTGAAAGGCTCTTACTTAAATAGTAGATCACATGTTTTGTGCCTTCATCATCCTCTTGTACTAACACCATGGAAATAGTGGAAGTAGAGGCAGCCAAATAAAGGATGTAATCTCTCGCATAGTTGGGGGGATGTAACAATGATGTATTCATTAAAGCATGTTTGAGATCATCAAATGATCATTGAGCAATTGCATCCCAGATAAAAGGGGTATCTTTTTTGCAGTAATCTCATGAATCCTTTGGTAATTTTGGCATAATTGCAGATAGAATGGTGTAGAAAGTTTTCCTTCCCTTGCAAACTTTGAAGTTGAGTAAGATTGTTGGGAGGAGGTAAAGTAAGAATAACTTTGACTTTTAAGGGATCCACCCTAATCCCATCTTTGGTTACTACAAAGCCGAGGAGTCTCCCTGATTCAACAACAAAACTGCATTTATGGGGGTTCAAACGTATGCTGTAATGCCTACATCTAAGAAAGATCACTCTTAGATGACCTATATGATCTTGTTGATGAGATGAATGAGCTGGAAAGTCATTGAGATAGGGTTGAACAATATGTTTGATATCGTGGAAAGCATATGACATTGCTTGCTGAAAAGTGGCTCCAACATTTTTAAGGCCAAAAGGTAATTTCTGATATGCGAAAGTCCCCCATGGGCAGATGAAGGTTATTTTGTGTTGATTAGTAGGTAAAATATCGATCTGGTTATATCCATAGAAGCCATCCATAAAAGAGAAAATGACGGTTCTAGCGCAATTATCGATAATTTGGCCAATGAAGGGTGTAGGGTAATTTTCTTTTGGACAAGCCTTATTGAGATCCCTATAGTCAACGCAAACGCGAATTGTCCCTTGTTTCTTGTTGGCTGAAATGATGTTGGAAACCCATTCGGTCAAATGTACGAGATAAATAAAACCAAATTTTAGTAACTTTTCTACTTCTGCCTTGATTTCCACAATTTTCTTGGGATGAACATGGCAATGGTTCTGTCTTACAGGTTTAACGCCAGGGCATTTTTTATTTATTTCATGCACAACTATCGAAGGGTTGATCGTTGGCATTTCTTCATAGCTCCAAGCAAAAATGTTGCAGAATTATTTAAACAAGGTGGTGTAAGTTTCAATCTCTTCGGTTGAACAGTTCACACCTAGTTGTATGTTTTCCACAACACCTTCTTTTGTGGATATGTCAACACCGATGGTTTGAGATATGTTTCCCAAATTTCGCTCGAAGATTGTATCCTGAGTGAGTATCAGAGATTGGGGATCATTGACAAAATTGGTTAGAAAGATAGATGAGATATATTTCTCAATTTCATCCAAACTAGGGAGAAATGATGAGTGATGGTGGTTGTCATCCCATGGTGCCTCCTCGATATTAAACATTTCCATAATGGATTCATCGGATGGAAAATTTTGTAGGATGTAATCAAAAGTGGAAGATAAGGAATCTAACTAGGATGGTGACGAATAGGAATTAGACGCCAACAAATGTTGGTCATCAGGTGAAGGAGAGGCAAATTGAATGGCTTCGTATTAAGCTTCGACATAACTAAGTGGCATAGTGTCACTTAGTGTTTCGAATTCTAAAGGACTAGGTACAATCCATGGATCAGATGATTCAAGAGATTGATGTACCATAGTTGAAATCATATTGACCATTGCAATATGTTGCGTAGTTGGAGGAACATCTGTGGGGAAATTTCCCATGAGCGAAGAATATTTTAGTAAACCTACCCCTACACTTTCATAAGTAATCTTTGAATCCCCCAAAAATGGAATATTGTTGGTTGTTTGAGTGCGAGCATCAAGGGTGCAGTAATTTAACTGATCGATGGTCATTATTTTTCCTTGATGATGAAACTAAACACATCGAAAAACCAAGGAGGCCACAACAATCATAAAATAAAACCGATTTCTTCCAAGCAATAACTTATAATCTAGAGGAGCATCGTCTACTTCCACATCGACATAAATAATTTCCCCCCCAGTTGAACGACTAATGATTGTAACAATCCATGACGTCGAAAACCTCTTCCATCAAATTCTTTTAACATGGTAGGATATTGTCGTGGTGAAGTAGATTGAACTGCATTTACTTCATAAACTTTAGTAGGGTTGGAATTTGAGGAGAGAGGATTTTGCACTATAGTCGAGGCAGTTATTGAATGATTGGTTGTTCTAGTCAATTGTGAGACAGGTTTGGTTTTGATGGAATCGATAAAACCATACGAATGAGCGGTGGAGGATGGTTTCTATGGATCAATTGATATACGCGGAGCATTGGGGATCAATTCATACAAAGTACTGAATTGGGAATAAACTAGATCCAAATACTGGGCATGAGAAATGGGTTCATCTTTTGTAACTACACCACCCATTGGTACATCACGAGAAATAAGAGGAAACAAGGATTTTGTGAACCATTCAACCAACAACTGGTCAGTAATGGTGGCTTTGATCAACCATCGTCTTCGTCTCCATTCATGAATATGATAAAAAATATGTACAGAGTGAGTCTGACAAAGGGAGGTCAAGAGTTCTGTGTCGGTTTCATATCAGATTGGAAATTATAAATGGGTGAGAAAAGCCATGGCAAGCGAATTGAAATCTTGGAAAGATCCACGTTGTAACTCAATGTACCATTTTGCCTTTGAACTCGTAAGAGTACGCTGGAAAAGACAAAAACAGATAGAGGCATCCATCAATGTGTTTGATGAACACCACAAATGAAATGTCATGATGTGGTTATTTGGGTCTTCTCCAGGTTTACCATCAAATTTTGGATGATCAGATGGTAATTTGGCTGGAATGTTTGGCCAAAAAGGGGAGTGCAATATGGGATCAATCGTCAATCTCGATAGATCCGATAGATCTAAAGTAACCAAAAAATGTAACCGTCAATTACTTTGTGGATGATACCGGTGAGGCATAGGGACACCAATAGGACCGTAAACTGGTTATGGTGGAAAGTTGTATCCAGAAGGTCCTCCCATATGTTGTTTTTGTGGATTTTGGCCAGCAAAACTGGGATTCATTTGTTGAGGAATTTGCATAAAAGGTGAGGGAAAACCCATTTGGCCTTGTGGAGGATAACCAGTGTAACCCAAAGGGGGATAACCAGTTTGACCTTAGGGAAGATTACCAATTTTCCCTGAGGCGGTTAACCAGGTTGTCCCTGAGGAGGGTAACTAGGTTGACCCCGAGGAGGGTAACNACTTATCATATTGAGCCTTGATGCATTTTTGATATGTCTCATTAATGAGAGAAACATCACGACAAGTTTCATCCAACTTCGTTAAATACAAAAATCATTCTTCTTCGACAAAAGTAAGGGGTAGGATATCTATGGTCACATTCAATCAATAATACCGCTTCCAACCCATATACCAATTGGAAGGGTATGAATCCAATGGCAGTTTTAACTGAAGTCCTATAGGCCTAGAGTGCTAAGAAGAGTTGCAAATTCCAAGAGGTTTTATTCACCCCCACCATGCATTGAAGCCTGGTCTTCAAGAATTTGTTGATGGATTCAACTTTCCCATTAGCCTGAGGATATTAAGGGGATGATTTTTCATGACGAAAACCCAACTTAGTGCGCAATTCACCCATCATCTGGTTTTGGAAATGGGATCGATGATCAGTTACAATAGCTTGTTGGACTCTGAAATGAGTGATGATGTGATTGAACACAAAAAGTGCTGCAATTCATCCATTGTTAAGAAATGTAGGCATAGCCTCAACCCATTTATTGAAATAATCGACTGCAACGATAATATAACCATTCCCCCCAGTTGAGGTAGGCTTACATTGCATGAAATCAATACCCCCTTTTGCAAAGGGGTCGATGGCAACAATTGGATGGAGTGGAGCTGGGTGGGTACGTGCTACACTTATTCTGAAAGATTTGATAGGGTGGGTATTTTTTAATGGCCTCAATGCAATCTTTGAATATGGAAGGCCAAAAATAACCGTCACATAAGATTTTTTGGGTTGTAACCATCCCATAAAGATGACCACCACAAGCTCCAAGGTGACATTCGTTTAAAACTCGCTCAACCTCTTCATGGGTTAAGCAACGTAGTAGAACAATATCAATACCTTGGCGATACAAAGTGTCACCAATGATAAGGTAGTACTTTGAGTGGTGTCTAATGCAACGTCATTCGTCACGTGAAATACCTGGCTAGAAGTGCTGGGTCTGGAGATATAGAAGAATGTATCCATACCCTGGGTCAGACGTACTAATGAGTAACAATGACTCATCTGGAAGGTAATCAATGAGCTCAATGTCCTCATTAGTATGGGGAAGATCACAAATTATTTCGACAAAAACCAATGATTTATTTGCTTTGGATTTGGCAAACTCGAGATAGAATTCTCGGAGAATGATGATCCATTTGGAATATTTTCCCCCAAGTACTTGACGAGTCAAGATGTGGTACATGGGTTTCGAGTCAACAGTGACCGTGGTAGTGTGAAGCAAAATATAGTGTCGAAACATTTGGACAACAATGACTGCCGCCAAAGACAACTTTTCAACATGTGAATAATGAAGTTCAGGGCCTGAAAGGCTCTTACTTAAATAGTAGATCACATGTTTTGTGCCTTCATCATCCTCTTGTACTAACACCATGGAAATAGTGGAAGTAGAGGCAGCCAAATAAAGGATGTAATCTCTCGCATAGTTGGGGGGATGTAACAATGATGTATTCATTAAAGCATGTTTGAGATCATCAAATGATCATTGAGCAATTGCATCCCAGATAAAAGGGGTATCTTTTTTGCAGTAATCTCATGAATCCTTTGGTAATTTTGGCATAATTGCAGATAGAATGGTGTAGAAAGTTTTCCTTCCCTTGCAAACTTTGAAGTTGAGTAAGATTGTTGGGAGGAGGTAAAGTAAGAATAACTTTGACTTTTAAGGGATCCACCCTAATCCCATCTTTGGTTACTACAAAGCCGAGGAGTCTCCCTGATTCAACAACAAAACTGCATTTATGGGGGTTCAAACGTATGCTGTAATGCCTACATCTAAGAAAGATCACTCTTAGATGACCTATATGATCTTGTTGATGAGATGAATGAGCTGGAAAGTCATTGAGATAGGGTTGAACAATATGTTTGATATCGTGGAAAGCATATGACATTGCTTGCTGAAAAGTGGCTCCAACATTTTTAAGGCCAAAAGGTAATTTCTGATATGCGAAAGTCCCCCATGGGCAGATGAAGGTTATTTTGTGTTGATTAGTAGGTAAAATATCGATCTGGTTATATCCATAGAAGCCATCCATAAAAGAGAAAATGACGGTTCTAGCGCAATTATCGATAATTTGGCCAATGAAGGGTGTAGGGTAATTTTCTTTTGGACAAGCCTTATTGAGATCCCTATAGTCAACGCAAACGCGAATTGTCCCTTGTTTCTTGTTGGCTGAAATGATGTTGGAAACCCATTCGGTCAAATGTACGAGATAAATAAAACCAAATTTTAGTAACTTTTCTACTTCTGCCTTGATTTCCACAATTTTCTTGGGATGAACATGGCAATGGTTCTGTCTTACAGGTTTAACGCCAGGGCATTTTTTATTTATTTCATGCACAACTATCGAAGGGTTGATCGTTGGCATTTCTTCATAGCTCCAAGCAAAAATGTTGCAGAATTATTTAAACAAGGTGGTGTAAGTTTCAATCTCTTCGGTTGAACAGTTCACACCTAGTTGTATGTTTTCCACAACACCTTCTTTTGTGGATATGTCAACACCGATGGTTTGAGATATGTTTCCCAAATTTCGCTCGAAGATTGTATCCTGAGTGAGTATCAGAGATTGGGGATCATTGACAAAATTGGTTAGAAAGATAGATGAGATATATTTCTCAATTTCATCCAAACTAGGGAGAAATGATGAGTGATGGTGGTTGTCATCCCATGGTGCCTCCTCGATATTAAACATTTCCATAATGGATTCATCGGATGGAAAATTTTGTAGGATGTAATCAAAAGTGGAAGATAAGGAATCTAACTAGGATGGTGACGAATAGGAATTAGACGCCAACAAATGTTGGTCATCAGGTGAAGGAGAGGCAAATTGAATGGCTTCGTATTAAGCTTCGACATAACTAAGTGGCATAGTGTCACTTAGTGTTTCGAATTCTAAAGGACTAGGTACAATCCATGGATCAGATGATTCAAGAGATTGATGTACCATAGTTGAAATCATATTGACCATTGCAATATGTTGCGTAGTTGGAGGAACATCTGTGGGGAAATTTCCCATGAGCGAAGAATATTTTAGTAAACCTACCCCTACACTTTCATAAGTAATCTTTGAATCCCCCAAAAATGGAATATTGTTGGTTGTTTGAGTGCGAGCATCAAGGGTGCAGTAATTTAACTGATCGATGGTCATTATTTTTCCTTGATGATGAAACTAAACACATCGAAAAACCAAGGAGGCCACAACAATCATAAAATAAAACCGATTTCTTCCAAGCAATAACTTATAATCTAGAGGAGCATCGTCTACTTCCACATCGACATAAATAATTTCCCCCCCAGTTGAACGACTAATGATTGTAACAATCCATGACGTCGAAAACCTCTTCCATCAAATTCTTTTAACATGGTAGGATATTGTCGTGGTGAAGTAGATTGAACTGCATTTACTTCATAAACTTTAGTAGGGTTGGAATTTGAGGAGAGAGGATTTTGCACTATAGTCGAGGCAGTTATTGAATGATTGGTTGTTCTAGTCAATTGTGAGACAGGTTTGGTTTTGATGGAATCGATAAAACCATACGAATGAGCGGTGGAGGATGGTTTCTATGGATCAATTGATATACGCGGAGCATTGGGGATCAATTCATACAAAGTACTGAATTGGGAATAAACTAGATCCAAATACTGGGCATGAGAAATGGGTTCATCTTTTGTAACTACACCACCCATTGGTACATCACGAGAAATAAGAGGAAACAAGGATTTTGTGAACCATTCAACCAACAACTGGTCAGTAATGGTGGCTTTGATCAACCATCGTCTTCGTCTCCATTCATGAATATGATAAAAAATATGTACAGAGTGAGTCTGACAAAGGGAGGTCAAGAGTTCTGTGTCGGTTTCATATCAGATTGGAAATTATAAATGGGTGAGAAAAGCCATGGCAAGCGAATTGAAATCTTGGAAAGATCCACGTTGTAACTCAATGTACCATTTTGCCTTTGAACTCGTAAGAGTACGCTGGAAAAGACAAAAACAGATAGAGGCATCCATCAATGTGTTTGATGAACACCACAAATGAAATGTCATGATGTGGTTATTTGGGTCTTCTCCAGGTTTACCATCAAATTTTGGATGATCAGATGGTAATTTGGCTGGAATGTTTGGCCAAAAAGGGGAGTGCAATATGGGATCAATCGTCAATCTCGATAGATCCGATAGATCTAAAGTAACCAAAAAATGTAACCGTCAATTACTTTGTGGATGATACCGGTGAGGCATAGGGACACCAATAGGACCGTAAACTGGTTATGGTGGAAAGTTGTATCCAGAAGGTCCTCCCATATGTTGTTTTTGTGGATTTTGGCCAGCAAAACTGGGATTCATTTGTTGAGGAATTTGCATAAAAGGTGAGGGAAAACCCATTTGGCCTTGTGGAGGATAACCAGTGTAACCCAAAGGGGGATAACCAGTTTGACCTTAGGGAAGATTACCAATTTTCCCTGAGGCGGTTAACCAGGTTGTCCCTGAGGAGGGTAACTAGGTTGACCCCGAGGAGGGTAACTAGGTTGACCCCGAGGAGGGTAACCAGGTTGATTCTGAGGAGGGTAACTGATTTGACCATGTAGAGGAAAATATGTTTGGCCTTGAGGACCCCAATTGGGATTCAGGACACCTGGGAAGGTTTTTCCAGAATACAGTCCAGAAGGATTGGGATTTAGATATACTCCCTGTGGGTTGGGAGTTGAAGATCCACCCTGATATGGTTGATTAAGAGGTCCTCCCTGGGGTGGTCCCCAGGATTGTTGCGGGTTTCCAACAATAAAAGTTTGAAATTGTCCCCCTGCCATAGGTTGGATAACAAATGGGATTTGCCCACTGAATGGGGGTCACCCCCCAATCGATATTTGTTCACTGAATGAGGGTTTCCCCCCAGTCAGGATTTGTCCACTGAACGAGGGTTTCCCCCCAGTCAAGATTTGTCCACTAACCCAGGGTTGGCCCCTGAGAGGGATTTGTTCGCTAACGAAAAATTTACGCCTAGTAGGGACTTGTCCTACAGTCGAGTTTTGTGGTATGATAGGGTTATTCATTCTATGATGTGAAGGTGTCCCAACAAGATTTTGTGGTGTGTATGAAGTTATTGCTTGAAGAGGGATTGTGGGTGTAACCATCATAGTACTTTGCAAATGAATAGGTAATACAAATCCTATTTCACTCGTTATTTATTTTGAAGTGGTAGCAATATTGAGTGTTTTTCCGACAGGATAGTCAGAGTACTGACTCAATGGTCTTGCATCAGCACCGGTGGTGACAAATGTATGTGGAGGGTTAAAGAGTGGTCGGTTTAAATTAATTTTTTCATAAATATCACGACCTGATGGAGTTCTCCATATTGGACAAACACGAGTTTGATGTGGATCTACCATTTCAGTAGAGTGGAAAGGGGTAGTATATTCTTCATTTGGATTTGGTTGTTCTGGTTCCATGTCATGTTCTTCGTATGGCCTTGACGGTAGTCTAGGATAATCTTCAACTATGATATTTCCCGAGGAGTCTACTCGAATAAGAAGTGGATCAAGACGGTTAGTCAAAGCTAGGTTTGTAGGAGGGGTAGGATGTTTATGAACCACTACTATAGCTCCCTCAAGATTTTTAATCAAAGGAGTAGCAACACTCCCAGTGTTCGAATAGTTTTCAACCTCTTCATGGTAAATGTCTTCAGATGAGTTAGGAGGTATGGGTTCGTAGCCTTAAAGAGGCAACCCTTGCATCCTCATGATTAGGGAATACCTTTTTCAACCACAATACCAATCTTACGAACAACTAGGGTAAACAAACAACATTCGTTATAAATGTATAAAACCAACAAGAAAAACAATAACTTCTCTCAATGAACCTACTAGTTGGTGATGAAATCCAACATCGCAAGGACAAAGTGAGAAGGGGATAGGATTGAGCAGGTGGATCAATTATATTGGAGGCCTGCTTAATAGACTTATACCTTGGTGCAAGTTCCCTCACAGTTTTACCTGCGGGTTACCCTCCAAGGAGCCCAAGTGAGTTTGACCAACGTCTGATCTAGGTACAACAAAGACTTCCGTTTTTCGACACCTCGTGTAAAGACCCTAAATATTATGGCCACTAAGGTTACCAACTCACAGTCAGCCTCTGGGTGGGTACAGTCAACATTCAGGTCTAAACATATGGGCAGGATATCAAGTCCGAAATTATTCAATAGAACCGAGGACAAGTGGATCGGAAAACTCTTGAGGACCCCAAACAGATTCAAAATTCACGAAGCACCGAGACCAAATGAAAATAGTTGATTCTCAGGAAGAACCCCCAATATACAATCATTCTACTACGATTGGTTAAGCTTCAGAGGGATAATTTTCGTTTCTCTCTCGCACACAACCTTATGTTTAACCCCTGTGTGAGAGGGGGATCCCAATTATGCTTACACAAAAGTTGGATTTGCTCTCCCTATAACAAGATTGTCTGTTTGTCTTGAATGATTTGGAGAGTTATCCTCACAGCCTATTCCAAAGATCTATTCCTAGTCTATTGTTAGTGTAAAGATCTAAAAAGAAAGGTTTCTAGTTCAATTTTAATTAGAGCTTATTTTCGTGGTTGTTTGTTACTCAGGGGTGAATGATAGTGAAACTAATGATATTGACCTGAGTCCACAAGAAGATAAAAAAAATGACATGCAAATTTCTTTTCGATGAAATTCTAGCTATGGGAAGGAGAAGAGCTTCTTTCTTTTCTTCACTAACAAACATTCGAAAGAAATGCAAAGACTTTATGATTTTTGTTCCCAAACAAGAATCCACACATTTTTCAAACTATCGAAAAGAAAAACCTTTCAATATCCAAAACCAATGCATATAAATCCTTCTTTGTTCGATTTTAGATGCAAACAATGATGTTCATCTAATGCTTCATTCTTTCACTAATAATGAAATAGTTCTCTATGAGGATCAAAAAGAGGATGAAGCAAAAGAGCATACAAACAAAGATACTCACAAAAATAAGCAAGAGATCAAATGAAAAACAAATATCAAACTGCTCAACAAAAGATCCAAAAACACTAAGAAATCAAAAAGCCATACTTTATAGTCTTAAAGCATGGAGTAAGAGATCAAAGACAAAGAAATAAATAGACCCGTGTTCAAAAATATTTCCTGTGATATCCTCTAATCAATCAGATAATCGAGAAGAGTTGCAAAAAGAGAACCAAATATGAGAGAGAAAGGGTCGGTTTTGCAATCAAGAAAGAAAACAAAAACTCAACAAAGACTAAAAAGAATGAAATACAACAAGTTTATAATCAAACAAGAGCCAAGATCAAATAGAAAAAACTCTTTTCTAAAGAAGAAGATCTAAAGACTAGACCCAACAACCAACATACTTGAAAATTTCCCTAGAAAAAGGAAATCAACGCTCTGGTAACCAAGACACCAGAGCACTATAGTGCTCCCTAGAAGGCTCTAGGGGAGTGCTGATCATAAGTAACGCCCTGGTTTGAAATACAGGGGAGGGGTAGTTCCGAAAAAGACAAAAAAATCTCATTAACTCAAGAAATTTTAGTAAAGGGCTCTGTAAGACAACTAACAAAGTCAAGTAAGATGAAATCTTTAGACCAAATCAACAAGTAGGATCTAAGGATAGGAAAAAGTCTCGGGTGAACCAAGGGAAGAACAACTGAAAGTTCCTCCCTAGTGGAGTTGCCAATTTATGTTATGAAAATATTGCCCTGCAGACAAGTGAACTTTCCCTTGAATTACATTCCCCTATACCAAGACAAAAAATTACGTTTGGACACTACCATTCCTATGAATTCATTTTGTCCATAAAAAAAGAGAGGATGGGGATTATGATGTTTGTTTGAGCTGCTCCAATCCATGAGCTCAATTCGACTCCCAACGCAAATCAATAGCTGCAATGAACAACAAGAAACAAACAACTATCTCCTACTCTAATGGATTAGACAAAATCAATTTATCTATGTAGATTAAAACAACCATAGACAAGCACATGTAAACACACACTTGAAGGAAATAGGCCAAGTATATTAATGAGAACTTATAAGGGAAAACTTACAATCTTCAGATGGTGTTGCTGCAACCTCTCCAAGTCCTCCTCATCCAACCCTTGCTCAAAAGATCCACAATCAAAATAACAATGCTTTTTTGATTTCTCCTCCTTTTGACCATGGGAATGCCTCCATTTGTAGGCTTTGAGAGGCTCAATCACCTTGAGTATTTTTGGAATTGGTTTAGGATATGGATCCATTATTTGTGATATCTTCCTTAGATGCATCCATGGATCCATTATCAATTAGTTCCCAACCCATCCATATTTGTCTTTAGAGGAAAGTGGAATTTCCTCCAATATTCCCTCAACCAACACAACGCTCCCTTAAAGTGGAAAAAAAAGTGTTGTAGCGCCCCCTTAAGATGGACAAGGAGCGGTAGCGCTCCCTATATATGAGCAGGGGAGCGCCTATCTTCCAAAATGTTAAAAAGATGAGTAATTCATTAGGTAAAAAACTTGTTCCAACTGTGAGATGATGGGGATTCTTCTTCTAATATGTTTTAGGGGTTGTAGCAAGTGTTTTATGGTGTTGTTTGAGATGCAACACTTAGGAAAAGTTAATGCGACACTTATGACACTTGGGACAATAAAAGTGTGATACTTACGACACTTATGACACTTGCGACAATGAAAGGGCGACACTTATGACACTGTCGAAGTGAGGAATTTTAATGTCTAGCACCCCGTTCGCCAACTCAAAAGAATAGGTTAGTGTCTCAGGTAGAGGTGGAATCTGTATCCCCCTTAGGAAAACAAGGCAGAGCGAGGGATACAAAAGGGTCTTTCTTAGATTTGGAGGATAGTGCAGGGAGTAAATATCAGGGAAATCATTCTTTCTATTATGTGGTCCAGACTCGAGCCCTGATCACAACCAATCAAATCAACCTACTTCAACGACACAAACCATGTGGCAAGGGATCACTTTTGATTTGGGTTTGCCACCTCCTCCTCCTCCTTAAAATTTTATTTTACACTCTTTGTCTCTATTGGGTAGGGATTGGTCGGGGTCCCTTAAAAATGTTCCTTTTTCCTTCAGGATTTTTGGTTCAACATCCTTCACTCCATCTGAACCATCTATTTCCCTTTGCTCCCTGGCCCTTGAAAATGTTTTTTCCCCCACAAAATATGTAATTAATGACCTCGAGTCTTCCAAGAAATTGGAGGAAGAAGCAGTGGCATACCAACTAAGGAATAATTCCATCCCCGTTTTAGGAGGATTATGTAGAAAAATGGTGGGACTGGGGAAAAACCCAATTCCCACTTCAAGAGGAAATGGTTGGGGAAGAAAATCCCATATTTCAAAGGCTCAGAACATAACAGTAGTGGATATGGAAACAAGAAAAAAATTATCCATTTTTGGGGCACTTAGAGCTTTGCATGCCCCAAAAGGGGTTCCTTATCAAAACTTCTCTCCTTGAACTGCAAGGGTGTGGCGAGCCCCTAAAAAAAATTGGCTCTCCAAAGGTTGGTGGAGACTAACCAGCCAAACATCATTCTTCTTCAGAAAACCATGGGGGAAGAAGCAACGACCATCCCCTATTTGGAGTCCCTTTTTAAACAATGGAAGTTTATAGGTGCAGATTCTAGACGCTGATCGGGGGGATTGAATATTGGTTGGAATACTAGAACCATCAAACTTCAAAACTTTTGGGGTTTTGAATCAGGTCTAGGAGTGAAAATTTGTTTGAAAGACTTGGGATCGATGTTACTGGTCCTAAATGTTTATGGGCCTTACCATGATTGTGTTCCATTATGGGAATCCTTTCTCAATATTACCTTTATGAATAGTGATGGCCTCATCTTACGCGATGATCTAAATTTCTCTATGGGTGTTGCAAAAATTTGGGGTCCTAGGGCAAGACCTGATCCTCTATCGGATTTCTTTAGCCACATCATGGGAGAAAATGTCTTGATTGATGTTGCATTGACAAAACATAGTCCCACCTAGAGAAATAAAAGAGTTGGGGAGGACCAAATAGCAAATAGAATCAAACATTTTTTGGTTTCAAAGAAGTTGTTGGATACTCCATTACAGATAAGAGAATGGGTAGGATGTGGAGGTGAATCTGACGATTTTCCGATCTTCTTGGAAGTCACAGGAGGGATTAAAAAACTAACCAACCCTTTTAAGTTCAATTAGGCTTGGCTAAATGAGGAGGGATTTCTATCCTTGGTCAAAGAACTTTGGATCCCTTTTGAAGAAAATCCAGGAGTCCCAACTTGAGTGCAATTTGCCGCAAATATAAAGAGAGTAAAGAAGGAAACGATGGAATGGGCTTATCAGAAGAGGCAGAGGGATGAAAAGGAACTAATTGATATTGAATCAATTCTCCAGACTGCCTATGATTAAAAGGTTGGGAGTTATGCCACTCCTGAATCAAAGGAGGCCTTGATAAACCTAGAAAAGAAACAAAGGTATCTACTAGAAGAAAAATAAAAAGTTTGGCGTTTGAAACGATGGGTCCTCTAGTTATAGAGTGGGGATAAAAAAACAAAATATTTCCAGGAATATGCAAAAGGAAGGAAGATGTCGAATACTATTTGGATTCTAAATGACCCCTTGGGAAGAACCATCCCCTTTTTTGATGGAATGGCTCAGTTGGGAAAAAGGCCCTTTCATAACCTTTTTAAGACGGATGAGTGAACCACCATTGTTGATATTGTGCAGATGACCGTATGGTTTTCAAAATTTGAAAATGAAGAGGATAATAGAGAAATCATGGCTGAGGTCACTTAAGAACTCAAAGAGGTCCTTCACAGTTTTTAGAAGCCTAAAATCCTTGGCCCGGACGGATGGACTATTGATTTTTTCCTATGGCTTTGTGAGATTATTGGCTTAGACATTTTGAAAGTAGTGAAGGAATCCCACATAAATGGTCATATGCATGCACCACTAAATGGCACCTTTATTTCCCTTATCCCTAAGATTGATGCCCCCCATTCTTTGGAGGATTTCAAACTAATCTCTCTTTGTAACTACATTTATAAAGTGGTGTTAAAGTTATTTGCCAGAAGAATAAAATCTATTCTCTGAGACACAGTTTCCTGAGAACAATTTGGATTCTTGGAAGGAAGACAAATACATGAAGCCATTGGGGTGGCACATGAAGCTATGGAAATTTTAAAAACCAGAAAAGTCAAAGGAGCAATGATAAAGATCGAATTATTAAAGGCCTATGACCAAGTAAGTTGGCTCTATATTAGGCTCCTGCTTACTCATTTAGGTTTGAGAGTTCCTTTCATAAACCGGGTTATGAGTTGTATCTCGATTGTTTCTTTTGTTGTCCTTATCAATGAGACTGTCTCCCATTTCTTTCATTCCAAGAGAGGTCTAATAAATGGATGTCCCTTGTCACCCCTCCTTTTCCTTTTGGCCGTGGAAGAGCTAAGAAGGGCGATTGGAGATGCAAAATCCAAAGGCGAGTTTCAAGGCATTTAAATTTCCCCTAATTTAAATCCCACCCATCTACTTTTTGTGGATGATGTCTTTATATTTTGTAATGGACTTCTAGGGGATGTAGAAAATTTTCACTCCATTCCAGATCTCTTTGTTCGAGTGACGGGTATGAAAATAAATGAACAAAAATCCACACTCTCAATCCACAATATGGAAGAAGAAATTTTTTTATGTTATCAAACATACTTTCCCTATGAACAAAAGGATTTTGATGCGGGCCTAAAATACACAGAATTTTAGTTGAAGCCAAAATGCTACAGGAAAGAAGACTGGCATTAGCTTATAGCCAAACTAGAAAAGAGATTGAAATATTGGAGTTTTAGATGGCTCTCTAGAGTGGACAAGTTGGTTTTGGTCAAATCAATAATGGAAGCAATCCCATTTTATTAGATGTCTCTTATGTGGATCCATAAAGGCATCCTGGACAAAGTAAGGCGACTATGTTTCAATTTTTTATGGGTGGGATCAAAGGAACAATTTGTTATTCCTTGGGTAAAATGGAAATCTCTGGCTGCACTTAAAATGTTGGGTGGTTCGTGATTAAAAAACATCTTGTTTTTATCAAATGCCCTGGTGGCCAAAGCCAACTGGAGACTGATTACCTATGAAATATTATGGACAAAGGTGGTTACTCACAAATAAATTCATCCATATTTTATGGAGGAGTGAATTAGAAGCCCATCAAAAGAGAGATCAAACTGCTCTATAAAATGGAAAGCGGTTATCAAATCCTTTCCTGTTGTTGGGGAGGGTTTGGCATGGAGAGTAGGGAATGTATCAAAGGTCAGAATCAGATTAGATCCCTGGCTAGGAAACAAGACAAATCATATTCTTCCCATTGCTCTGATCAGTTAGGTACACACAGAAGGTTTCTATCATTTAAATAAGACAGCTAACCCATGACACACTTCAATATGGAGTCAAGAATGGAAGTATTCAGATTAGCTAGGGCTCGGAGATGCTATCTCTTCTCAATGGACAAACTACATAAGAGGCCTTAAATCAATTCACATCTGTATAATGGAAAGGGAGGACGAACTTGTATGGAAACATGATCCTCATGCTATCTACACTCCAAAATTAGGACACTCTCAATTAAGCATAGACTTTCAATAAAGGGAGCCTTCATGGTGGTGGAAGGGTTTGTGGAAGGTTAAATGCCTCGTAAAAGCCCACATTTTTATGTGGTGTCTAATCAAAAACAAAATTCTAACCTGGGATAGGATGAAATACAAAAATTTGGAGGGCCCGAAATGGTGTACTTTACGCAAGGTCGATGAGGAAACAATGTTACATCATTTCATCCACTATCCCTTTGTAAAACAAATGTTGAAAGAAAGCTCTAAATTCCTGGGCTAAGAATGCAGCTGGAAGGGACAAACCGTTGAAGAGGCTTGGCAGACTTGGGCTACAAATTCTTCAAACCATAGAATCAAGGATCTTCCACTGATCATAATTGGGGGATTTGGTGTTGATGAATGCAGCTATGTGAGACATTCTCCAGCTTAAAAACCTGCGCGGTGTGGATCATTGCAGCTATGTGAATCCTTTCTCTCAGCTTACAAACCTGAGACAAAGCCCCTAAAAAGGGTACATGGTTCCTGCCTGAGACAGAGCTAGGAACATAGAGATGACCTTCTCCATTCAGAGAGTGAGAAGAACTCCAAATGATTATCCAGTGGGAAAGGCGATCTGATGAGTTGGACATGCCTGTGGCTGAGCACAAGGTGAACGTGTTAAATCCCAAAGTGCTAGGTGCATCGTCATGTGAATAGAAATGAAGATGACGTGTTAGCTTCCTCTGAGCAACAGATTTGACAAGAAAAATCCAGATGATTCTCCTGTGTGAGGCAATGGGAAAGAAGATCTATAGAGTGGACGTGCCTGTGGATGAGCACAAGTGAACATGTGTAGATTTGGTTCTTCCATGTAATGCAGTGAGCTAAAGCTATGACATCCCTATGGATGTGCCCCTAGTGGATGAGCACTAGTGGGTGTATCAGATCCTTTGCTATATATTGTTCAAGAGTCAGACCTGCCAGTAACCCTAATTGTTATGTAAAGGGTATAGGTCGGCCCCACCTTAATGTGTTTAATAATAAATGTAAAAGATAATTAATATGGTTAATATTAATAATAATAATAATAATAATAATTATATGACTTAGTGAGGTCGGCTCTGTTGAGCCAATAGACACTTCGACTGATAGGATAAGTCTAATATAAGTAAAGGGAAATTCCCCATTGTGGAATCATAACCTTCTTGTGAGTTTGGAAATTTCAACAAGTACACTTCTTTGGTAAAAGGTGCGCATCTCTCTTGGGCGCTAGAGTTCTAGGGTTTGAAGCACCCTCTTGTGTGCTAGGGTTTATCTTGGTGGAGGTCTTTCTCTTGAAGA
>JZKD02S0339229.1:0-19180 GCA_000966675.3 Picea glauca | reverse complement strand
CAACAATATTTTTCAATAAACATGAAGCCTCATCCATACAATGGAAAAGGTAAGTTTGATGAATTCCTTCACATAACATACAAGCAAATTTTACTCTAATTTCATTTTCCTCAACTGTACTATGACTAGTTGATGGGTTGTGATCAACATGATGTCCAGAGGTTGGCGACATGGGTTGTTGGGAACTTGTAGACCACACTTTTAAGACCTTGGATAAACTAGGGAAATCCTTAAGAATATGTTCACCCTTACAAATCCTGCAAGGGAATTTTTTCTTACAAGTTGTCTTGATAGTCTAGATGACATCATCAACACTCCCAACATGATGAACAATAGATGGTTGTTTCTTTCAAACATTACCTTTAGCGGTTGGAATCTTGGAAACTTTCTTATTTTTCTTCTTCTTAATATTCCTTTGCTTATTCTTCTTATCCACCTGGTTACCAGATTGAGAGCTTTCACTAGGCGATGGAGAAGAAAGGGAAGAAGACGCAATGGGTGAAGATGGTGAAGGGTCAACATGAGGTTGATGTTCTTGGGGTGGATTACTTCCATCTAAAGCACCCCGTGCATTTGAGATTACCGAAGTGGAAAAAAAACATACCGGTAACCCAATAGTGAATGATAGAAGACTCAACGTGGCAATAAAAGGAGGACAATTGTTTCCATAAGAAGGAAAAAAAAAGGTTCCCCAAGAAAAGGAGTCCCTTGGTTGATTGTTCTAGGAACTGATTCCATATATATATACTCAACCTAAGGTCTACAAAGGAAAACAAATAGCACACGCTAAAAAAATATAGGAAAAAAAACAAACAAAAACCTTCTCACAGTGAACGCACTATGTTGGCACACGAACGCAGATAGGTTCAATCTCCCGGGTTCAAAGTAATTAGTCCAACAAAAACCTACAGATACCAGCCCTTTCAGCATCACCTACGAGCAGGAGAAGTCTCACCCAAGGTATCTTTATGGGGACTGCAGGAACCAAAATTATGCAATGACAAGGGAAATAAGGGAGACATGCTCTGGCATACCTACAAGATCCTTTCATGCACTAGATCCTAGCTAATATGTCCTCATTACTCAATTCTTTATACATATCAGTCCATATTCATGGCAATTGGTATTCAAGCATATAGTTAAGACTATTGCACATTAATCTATCAATAATAATAGTAAAGATAACATTCATCCATAGTAAAGGGAGGAAATAACACTATATATACATGAATTAACACAATAAAAGAATCAATAACCATTCAACAAAATAATACGACACAAAGGGATGTGGTGAACCAAATTTGTTGAGAAAGTGTCCATACAAAAATTCTGCAAACAAGAATCTTCAATAGTTGGAGATATTGGAAAAAATATTCACAAAATTAATGCGTCTTTAGTAGGCAGGAAAGAAGATCATCAATCCACCATTGTGGAAATTGAAGGTAAAGTTCATGATAGAAAAAATTTCTATTTTAATAGACCTTGGAGCCAGTTTAACTTATGTTACCCCATCTTTGGTAGACTCAAGCAATTTGACAAAGGTATAACATACTAAATATTGGTTATTGCACTTATCAACAAGCATAAAGAGAAAGTATCTAAATTCATTCATGATTGTAAGATAGATATAAATGGAGAGGATACAAAGGTAAATTTAAATATATTACCTTTAGGCTCATATGACATACTTATAGGTATGGATTGGTTAGAGAATCATAAATTTGTACTAAATTGTTATGAAAAATCATTTATACACAAAGATGAAAGTGGGGTATCAAGAACAATGCAAGGAATTAGTAAACCGGTTTCTGTCAGACAAATATCAAAAATGCAATTAAAGAAGTGCATTAGTAAATGTTGTGAAAAATATGCTATCCAGGTAAAAAATATGCTAGATAAGTAAATGATCTGAAATTGATCTTTTAAAGAGTTTGGTTAAGTTTATGCATGAGTTGATTTACCATTTAGGAATTAAGACAAGAATATTAATGAAAGAAGTTGCAGCCATTTAAGAAGTAAAAACATCAAAAGCATAACACCAATATTTATAACGGAGTTCGACACAAGTTTTCCTACGTCTCCGAGCCTTTGTTTCGGTGGGGGAGGATTATTATTAATCTTCAATGCTTTAAGAATACAAAATAAAGGATTACATAATAGCTCCTAAAACCAAGTTTTAGATCTGCAATTCTAGATAGAAAAAAACATCACCATTCGTTAGAATAGGAAATTCTGAGACTTTTGAGTATAAATTCGGCTCTTCTTGGATCAACATCATGGGATCTAGAGGAAATTTTATGTTTGGCTACTCAAATGTAGAAACAAAATCCACATTCGGACTCCCCTCGAATTTCTATAACTTTTGAGTATAAAATTGACCTTCTTATAAGAACTCCCTCAATGCCTCCCCTCGGCACGAATCCCAATGCTATGCCCTGTCAGATCCGTACAGTCCATACAATCTTGATTTTCATGCAAAAAAATATTTTTTCTCGATTTTTGTGCCCGACTTAATAATCCAGACTCCACCAAATTTAGCGACAGTTAGCCAACTTAGCGACAATTAGCCAAATTTATCGAGATTCCTTCAGAATTGGAGGATCTCCGCTAGATTTGGTGGAACTACCAGTTTTGGAGAAATTCGCTAGATTTGACCTTCCAGAATGTGCCACATGGCACCTCCTTATTGGGCCATGTGTCACCTCGCCATTGGCTCATGCCACGTCACTTCCCTCCACATCAGCCTGCATAGTAATCATACATACTGCCATGTGTCATATATATGGGATGCCACATCATCATATGAACTACAACGTATTAGTCCATACAGTCCATGTCATTGCCATGTCAACACCAGAAATGCCAAAAATGCCTACCACGTGTCAGCTCCTGGTGCTTCCATGTCATCATGTTGATGTCAGCATGATGTTACACTGACGTCATCTACCACGCCATCCTTTCGTACTTCCACATGTCACATCCGTACCATGCCACGTCAACCTTTCATATTGCCATGTGTCACATCTGCATAGTTCCACATGTCACCCTACCACGTGTCAGCATCTGTATGATTCCACATGTCACTTTTGTACAGTGCCACATGTCACCTCCGTACTAGTCCAACTCAACCCCAAAACACCAAATTTGATTGACACATGTCAGATCCTGGTGTTGCCATGTCAGCCTACTGAGTTCATCATGATGTCATGCTAACATCATCATGATGTATTGATGACATCATCATTGACTTTGACCCATTGACTTTGACTTTGACATTTTTTTTCTATTTGACCTAATCTTAAGATCGCGATAACATTTGCATATGATGTCCATTTTCATAAAAAAAAATATATGGCTGGAATCGACACAACGAGCCCTACACAATGGGGTTGGTTTCATCCAATTATGAGAACTTTGATTTTTAGGCCTTTTTGGATCCATTTTGAATCATTCCTCCCCACTAAGACCTTTTGGTCCTCCAAAAGGGTATTAACCAGACATCAAGTGCGGGATAGGCCTCCCCACTTGTCCTTTGTCTTTAAAATTTGTTGTGTACACCTGTCGCATCATAATCAATTGCATAATAACCATGAAAACTGAAAGCATATTGTTAGCCATATGAACTCATTCACATCTTACTGAATCCAATACCATCCATGTAGAAAACATTAGCAGCTATAACATCAGAAATATGACTGCAAATGAACCAATATGTTTGATGTCTTTGCACGACATTAACTTATCTTGAAGAAAAGTATGATTGAACTTCCATTCTACAACCATCTCATGTTCATGCTTAAGATCAACTACTTTACTTGGCACACTTATAGGTGCGTTTCTTGCATAAGATGCCTTCTTTAATTGTTCCATTGTTAGAAGAGATTGACTTGCTTTTATATGATGAGCATGTACAACATATTCATTGCCTTCTTTAGTTAAGTGATATTGATTTTGTTCCCTGTAGAATATCGCTTTGCGATCACATAAATAAGGGTTGGCTAATACCATTCCACGTGTTTCTAGTGGCACCACATCACATATTACTTCATCCATATACTTATATGTAATTGCAAACTTTATGATACATTATTTTGTTATGGGAAATTTATGATTGTTTCATATCCAATTTAGTGAATAAGGTTTTTTATGCATTTTAGTGTTTAATCCCAATTTCTTAACTAGTTCCTCTAAAATTAAGTTATATTGAGATCCACTATCTATCAATGTGTCGATCTTAGTATGTTTCATTATGACCCTTATATGAAACACTTCACTTCTTGAATCAAAACCATCACCACTTTTACCTGTCAAACCAACTGTTGTAATCTTAGACTCATCACCTGAATCCGATGCCAAGTTTTTTGATAGTGTTGTTGTTGCAACATCTTGCCTCCCTTTCCTTTCTTTGAACCACTTTGGTCTCTTCTATGGGTTACATTTCCAACAATGCTCATCATCGTGCCCTTCTTTCTTGCAATTATTGCAAGATAACTTATCTTCTTTCATTGATCCATGTGGATATCGGTGGCCACCCACCTTTTCCAACTGGCTCAAAACAGTTTTCTAACAATTTTGGCAATTTACTATTTTTAGCAGTTTTAACTTTCGGGGCCATTTTGAGGGCCTAAATGAAGGTTTTTTGGGATCAAGGTTCTAAATGATATTTGAAGGCATGATTGAGCCCCCAAAATGAATCTCCTCGACGATACCTTTCCAACAGGCTATCACATGCCTAAAATGGAGATCGTATGCAAAAGTTATGGCCTCGAGAAGTTGATGTACTAACTTACCCAAATGGGGCCCACATGACTTTTGGTGCTTCATCTCCTAGGGTTAGGTTTTTGGATGTATAGGGTTTTTTTCATTATTGTTTATTGTAAAAATGCCTTCAAAGCCTCATTGTAATCATCTTCTTGTGAATGAGCACAACTGTCACATCTCTTCTCAGAGATAATTCGCCACAACTCGAACAAGCTTGTTTCCATTGCATTTCACAGTTTCAGCTTACTTCCTTATTGAATATAAAACCAATTTTACTATATCTCTGTTATTTAGTGTTAAGCACCTATTAATAATCTATAGTCATTTCGTTCTTCTCATAAAATCTGGATCATTCATTATCGTTGAATTTTCTTTCTTCCCATTCCCTTTTCCTTTTCCATCCTTCTTTGAAGTTGATTCCCCTGATACACCAACTCCAGTTTTCCTTGCTTCAATATACATTGCTTGGATAGAAACCTCATCAAGATTATTAGGTCCAAACATAAATGGAACATAGAAACCTCCTATATATTTCACAAGAGTTTCTTGTGTAGTCAATGGAACATCTAACATCAAATCTATCTTACAAAATTCATCTGTGTATCCTTGCACTGACTGTCCTTTTATTAAATTAAGAATTTTCCATTAAATTAAATCCTTTTCCTTATACCCCAAAGGATAGAACTATTTTCTAAGTGTGGAAATAAAATCATGCCATGATGAAAAAATTATGCCGACTTGCTGAGTTCCATGTTGCATCTTACTTTGCCACCAGATGAGAGTTGTTCCTTCAAGACGAAGCAATGCCAATCTGATTTTGGTTTCCTCATCTTTGATTTGATGCACATTACAATATACCTCCATATGTCTAACCCAATTATCAAGTTTCTCGGCATTAACTTCACCATCATACATAGCTAACAAATTTTACATCAAGTTTAATTAATGGCATATCAGGCTTATGTTTATGAGAATTTTTTCTTGACGAAGTAGTATTCAAACTTGTACTTGAAGAAGAAGAAGAAGATGGAGAGGAAGGAGGTGAAGGAGGATATTTTGGAGGGTACTCTCCTTATTCACTTCTATCTTGCTTTGAATATTTCCCTTGAACCGGTCTCTTTCGTTCCAAGTAATCATGATACAACACTTTTACCATCTCCGACATGGAAAAACAAGTTCTTTGAAACTCTCTTTCATTTTGAGAAAGTCCTTCTTCTAATGCCATATTCTCACTTTGAGATGTCCTCTTTCTTGATCCAATCTATGGATCTCCTTCTACAAGCTCTCCTTCTCCATAACTCAGGTTTTCCCTGGTAATCATGCAAACTCAAACAACTGTCAACTTACTCTAATACCACTTGATCCGTAATTGATCTTTTAAAGAGTTTGGTTAAGTTTATGCATGAGTTGATTTACCATTTAGGAATTAAGAGAAGAATCTTAATGAAAGAATTTTCAGCCATATAAGAAGTAAAAACGTCAAAACCATAGCACCAAGATTGATAATGGAGTTCAGCACAAGTTTTCCTATGTCTCCGAGAATTTGTCTCAATAGGGAAGGCTTCTTATTAATCTTCAATTCTTTAAGAATACAAAAGAAAGGCTTACATAATAGCTCCTGAAACCATCTTTCAGATATGCAACTTCTAGACAGAAACAAACATCACCATTGGATGGAACAAGAAATTCTGAGACTTTTGAGTATAAAGTCAGCTATGCTTGGATTGATATCTTGGGCTCTGGAGGAACTTTTTTGTCCAACTACTCCGATGCAGAAACATATTTCATATTTGGACTCCCATTGAAAATTTGCAACTTTTGAAAATAAAGTCAACATGCTTCTTAGCAGTCCCTCAATACCTCCCCTTGACACAAATCCCAATGTTGCACCATGTTAGATCCGCAAAATCTCAATTTGTGTTCCAAAAACTAATTTTCTCAATTTATGTACCCAGCTAAATAAGCCAGACTCTGCCAAATTTATCTACAATTAGCCAACTTAGCGATAGTTAGCCAGATTTAGCAAGATTCCACCAGATTTGCAGGATCTCTTCTAGATTTGGATAAATCCGCTAGATTTGGCCTTCTAGAAGGTGCCACATGGTGCCTCCTCATTGGGCCATGTGTAGCCTTGCCATTGGCCCTTGCCATGTCACTTCTCACCACATCATCCTGTATAGTCATCGTACGAACTACCACGTGTCATTTGTGTGGGATACCACATCATTGAATGGAATGCCACATGTCAGTTTGTATAGTACATGTCAACACCTGAAACATGAAAAATTCCTTCCATGTGTCAGCTCCTAGTGCTGCTACATCATCATGACATCATCCTTCCATACTTCCATGTGTCACATATGTACCATGCCACATCATCCCTCTATATTGCCACGTGTCACATATGTACAGTGCCATGTTTCACCCTACCATGTGTTAGCATCTGTACAGTTCCACGTGTCACTTTCGTACAATGCAATGTGTCAGTTCTGTGTTGGTCCAACTCAGCCCGAAAATGCCAAATTGGAATGACACGTGTCAACTCTTGGTGTTGCCACATCATCCTGTTGACATCATCATAATGTCATTTTGATGTCATCCTGACATACTACTCACATCATCGTTGACTTTGATCCATTGACTTTGACTTTGACTATTTTACCTATTTGACCTGATCTTCAGATCGCGATAACTTCTGCATATAGTGTCCATTTTCAAAAAAACATATATGGATGAAATCGACACGACGAGTCCTACGCAATGACATTGATTTTTTTTATTCTGAGAACTTTGATTTTTAGGCCTTTTTGGATCCATTTTGGATCAAGAAAGAAAACTAAGGTTAGAAGAATTTGTTGTTCTTCAGGAATTTGAGGAAGTATTTGCAGAAGAAATAGCTAAATTTCTTCCAAGAAGAAAAATATACTTCTCTATTGATCTACTACTTGGATCTACACTGGTATAAAAGTAACCTTACAGAATGAGTATCCCTAAGTTGACAAAATTAAAAATTCAACTACAAGAATTACTTGATAAATAATACATTAGACCAAGTGTTTCTCCATGGGGAGCGTCGGTTTTATTCCTAAAAAACAAAGATGGAAGTCTTTGATTGTGCATTGATTATCATTAATGGACTAAAATGATGATTAAAAATAAATATCCATTACACAGGGTTAATGATTTATTTGACGAGGTTGGAGGAGAAAAAATCTTCTCTAAGTTGGACCTAAGGTCTTGTTATAACCAAATCAGCATAAATGATGAAGATATTAATAAAATAACTTTTAGAACACATTATGGACATTACGATTTTGTGGTAATTCCCTTTGGACTCACTAATGCACCAACAAATTTAATGTGCCTAATGAATAGTATCTTCAGCCAATACTTGGATAACTTGTGTTGATATTTATTGATGATATACTAATATATTCGAAGACAGAAGAAGAGAATGAAAAACAATTGAAAATAGTATTAAAAACTCTATGGGAGCATAAGTTATATGCTAAGTTCAACAAATATGAATTTTATCAAAGAAAAATATAGTATCTAGGACATGTAATATCAGAAGATGGAATTGCAGTAGATCCAAAAAAGATTAAAGATATTATGGAATGCAATGTACCTAAGAACGTAGTAGATATACGATCATTCATGGGAATTAGTGGTTATTATTGATGGTTTATTGAAGGATTTTCCAAAATTGCCTATCCCATTACATCATTGCAGAAAAAGGGAGTGCAATTTATTTGGTCTCAAAATTGTCAAGATACTTTTGGTAAATTGAAAGGCTTACTAACTATGACACAGATCCTTAAGGTGGTTGATGCTTACAAATATTGTACAGTTTGTGCAGATGAAAGTATAGAAGGATTAGGAGGATTATTGTCGCAAGACAGACATGTAATTTGTTATGAATCTCAAAAATTGAAGGAACATGAGAGAAATTATGTAACTCATGACCTCAAGTTAGTGGTTGTAATTCATGCACTGACAATGTGCAGGAACTACTTAATATGAAGGGAATTATTATTATTTACAGATAATAGCGGTGTCAAACATTTGTTTAGTCAACAAGATCTTAATGCACAAAAAGTAAGGAGGTTATCCTTTTTAAGCAAGTTTGATTTTGAAGTTTGAAATATCAAAGGAAAGGAGAATAAAGTCACAGATGCACTTAGTTGAAGAACCCATGCAATAGATGAAATTATTATCATAAAAACAGGAAATGATCTCTTTTACACATCAAAATTACTCATTATAATGATGTCCTAGTGTCGTCATTACCAATGTCGCAAGTGTCACATTTTGGACGGAAGCGTCGCAAAATCATATTGTCATCTTGCCTATGTCGTGTCTTGGATGACATTATCAAGAACACTCAAAAGACTGGTTTTGAAGAGGAGAAATCATTTGACATAGAGTAAAAGTCTTTTTCCATAGAAATAACCACTAAAAAATCAATTTTGGAAGGAAACGCTCCTCTATACATTGTCAGGGAGTGCTAATGTTGTGTGACTTATTTTGGGGGAGTGTTCCAACACTCTGCACGCCATTCTGAGGGAGCGCTGGCCTTTTTTGAGCGAATTTTTGGATTGTTGAGAGAAATCAGGGAATAATCCCTTCATATCTAGAGTTGGTTGGATTCGGATCTGAAGTCAAGGCTCGATCTTAGCGAAGATCCACAACTAAAGGAGAAGAATCCTCAACTTATCCCAAGAATATCTTAAGTGGTTAGGCCTCTCCAAGCCTATATAAGGAGGCCACTTCATGGTGAAAAGGGATACATTGAAGGCATCAAACTTATGATCTCATAAGGGAGATATCATTGAAGCATCATTATCTTGACCTGTTTCTTTCAAGGTTATGTTTGTTCTACATGAACTTGTCTCTAATAAATAGATCNAGGTTGGCGACATGGGTTGTTGGGAACTTGTAGACCACACTTTTAAGACCTTGGATAAACTAGGGAAATCCTTAAGAATATGTTCACCCTTACAAATCCTGCAAGGGAATTTTTTCTTACAAGTTGTCTTGATAGTCTAGATGACATCATCAACACTCCCAACATGATGAACAATAGATGGTTGTTTCTTTCAAACATTACCTTTAGCGGTTGGAATCTTGGAAACTTTCTTATTTTTCTTCTTCTTAATATTCCTTTGCTTATTCTTCTTATCCACCTGGTTACCAGATTGAGAGCTTTCACTAGGCGATGGAGAAGAAAGGGAAGAAGACGCAATGGGTGAAGATGGTGAAGGGTCAACATGAGGTTGATGTTCTTGGGGTGGATTACTTCCATCTAAAGCACCCCGTGCATTTGAGATTACCGAAGTGGAAAAAAAACATACCGGTAACCCAATAGTGAATGATAGAAGACTCAACGTGGCAATAAAAGGAGGACAATTGTTTCCATAAGAAGGAAAAAAAAAGGTTCCCCAAGAAAAGGAGTCCCTTGGTTGATTGTTCTAGGAACTGATTCCATATATATATACTCAACCTAAGGTCTACAAAGGAAAACAAATAGCACACGCTAAAAAAATATAGGAAAAAAAACAAACAAAAACCTTCTCACAGTGAACGCACTATGTTGGCACACGAACGCAGATAGGTTCAATCTCCCGGGTTCAAAGTAATTAGTCCAACAAAAACCTACAGATACCAGCCCTTTCAGCATCACCTACGAGCAGGAGAAGTCTCACCCAAGGTATCTTTATGGGGACTGCAGGAACCAAAATTATGCAATGACAAGGGAAATAAGGGAGACATGCTCTGGCATACCTACAAGATCCTTTCATGCACTAGATCCTAGCTAATATGTCCTCATTACTCAATTCTTTATACATATCAGTCCATATTCATGGCAATTGGTATTCAAGCATATAGTTAAGACTATTGCACATTAATCTATCAATAATAATAGTAAAGATAACATTCATCCATAGTAAAGGGAGGAAATAACACTATATATACATGAATTAACACAATAAAAGAATCAATAACCATTCAACAAAATAATACGACACAAAGGGATGTGGTGAACCAAATTTGTTGAGAAAGTGTCCATACAAAAATTCTGCAAACAAGAATCTTCAATAGTTGGAGATATTGGAAAAAATATTCACAAAATTAATGCGTCTTTAGTAGGCAGGAAAGAAGATCATCAATCCACCATTGTGGAAATTGAAGGTAAAGTTCATGATAGAAAAAATTTCTATTTTAATAGACCTTGGAGCCAGTTTAACTTATGTTACCCCATCTTTGGTAGACTCAAGCAATTTGACAAAGGTATAACATACTAAATATTGGTTATTGCACTTATCAACAAGCATAAAGAGAAAGTATCTAAATTCATTCATGATTGTAAGATAGATATAAATGGAGAGGATACAAAGGTAAATTTAAATATATTACCTTTAGGCTCATATGACATACTTATAGGTATGGATTGGTTAGAGAATCATAAATTTGTACTAAATTGTTATGAAAAATCATTTATACACAAAGATGAAAGTGGGGTATCAAGAACAATGCAAGGAATTAGTAAACCGGTTTCTGTCAGACAAATATCAAAAATGCAATTAAAGAAGTGCATTAGTAAATGTTGTGAAAAATATGCTATCCAGGTAAAAAATATGCTAGATAAGTAAATGATCTGAAATTGATCTTTTAAAGAGTTTGGTTAAGTTTATGCATGAGTTGATTTACCATTTAGGAATTAAGACAAGAATATTAATGAAAGAAGTTGCAGCCATTTAAGAAGTAAAAACATCAAAAGCATAACACCAATATTTATAACGGAGTTCGACACAAGTTTTCCTACGTCTCCGAGCCTTTGTTTCGGTGGGGGAGGATTATTATTAATCTTCAATGCTTTAAGAATACAAAATAAAGGATTACATAATAGCTCCTAAAACCAAGTTTTAGATCTGCAATTCTAGATAGAAAAAAACATCACCATTCGTTAGAATAGGAAATTCTGAGACTTTTGAGTATAAATTCGGCTCTTCTTGGATCAACATCATGGGATCTAGAGGAAATTTTATGTTTGGCTACTCAAATGTAGAAACAAAATCCACATTCGGACTCCCCTCGAATTTCTATAACTTTTGAGTATAAAATTGACCTTCTTATAAGAACTCCCTCAATGCCTCCCCTCGGCACGAATCCCAATGCTATGCCCTGTCAGATCCGTACAGTCCATACAATCTTGATTTTCATGCAAAAAAATATTTTTTCTCGATTTTTGTGCCCGACTTAATAATCCAGACTCCACCAAATTTAGCGACAGTTAGCCAACTTAGCGACAATTAGCCAAATTTATCGAGATTCCTTCAGAATTGGAGGATCTCCGCTAGATTTGGTGGAACTACCAGTTTTGGAGAAATTCGCTAGATTTGACCTTCCAGAATGTGCCACATGGCACCTCCTTATTGGGCCATGTGTCACCTCGCCATTGGCTCATGCCACGTCACTTCCCTCCACATCAGCCTGCATAGTAATCATACATACTGCCATGTGTCATATATATGGGATGCCACATCATCATATGAACTACAACGTATTAGTCCATACAGTCCATGTCATTGCCATGTCAACACCAGAAATGCCAAAAATGCCTACCACGTGTCAGCTCCTGGTGCTTCCATGTCATCATGTTGATGTCAGCATGATGTTACACTGACGTCATCTACCACGCCATCCTTTCGTACTTCCACATGTCACATCCGTACCATGCCACGTCAACCTTTCATATTGCCATGTGTCACATCTGCATAGTTCCACATGTCACCCTACCACGTGTCAGCATCTGTATGATTCCACATGTCACTTTTGTACAGTGCCACATGTCACCTCCGTACTAGTCCAACTCAACCCCAAAACACCAAATTTGATTGACACATGTCAGATCCTGGTGTTGCCATGTCAGCCTACTGAGTTCATCATGATGTCATGCTAACATCATCATGATGTATTGATGACATCATCATTGACTTTGACCCATTGACTTTGACTTTGACATTTTTTTTCTATTTGACCTAATCTTAAGATCGCGATAACATTTGCATATGATGTCCATTTTCATAAAAAAAAATATATGGCTGGAATCGACACAACGAGCCCTACACAATGGGGTTGGTTTCATCCAATTATGAGAACTTTGATTTTTAGGCCTTTTTGGATCCATTTTGAATCATTCCTCCCCACTAAGACCTTTTGGTCCTCCAAAAGGGTATTAACCAGACATCAAGTGCGGGATAGGCCTCCCCACTTGTCCTTTGTCTTTAAAATTTGTTGTGTACACCTGTCGCATCATAATCAATTGCATAATAACCATGAAAACTGAAAGCATATTGTTAGCCATATGAACTCATTCACATCTTACTGAATCCAATACCATCCATGTAGAAAACATTAGCAGCTATAACATCAGAAATATGACTGCAAATGAACCAATATGTTTGATGTCTTTGCACGACATTAACTTATCTTGAAGAAAAGTATGATTGAACTTCCATTCTACAACCATCTCATGTTCATGCTTAAGATCAACTACTTTACTTGGCACACTTATAGGTGCGTTTCTTGCATAAGATGCCTTCTTTAATTGTTCCATTGTTAGAAGAGATTGACTTGCTTTTATATGATGAGCATGTACAACATATTCATTGCCTTCTTTAGTTAAGTGATATTGATTTTGTTCCCTGTAGAATATCGCTTTGCGATCACATAAATAAGGGTTGGCTAATACCATTCCACGTGTTTCTAGTGGCACCACATCACATATTACTTCATCCATATACTTATATGTAATTGCAAACTTTATGATACATTATTTTGTTATGGGAAATTTATGATTGTTTCATATCCAATTTAGTGAATAAGGTTTTTTATGCATTTTAGTGTTTAATCCCAATTTCTTAACTAGTTCCTCTAAAATTAAGTTATATTGAGATCCACTATCTATCAATGTGTCGATCTTAGTATGTTTCATTATGACCCTTATATGAAACACTTCACTTCTTGAATCAAAACCATCACCACTTTTACCTGTCAAACCAACTGTTGTAATCTTAGACTCATCACCTGAATCCGATGCCAAGTTTTTTGATAGTGTTGTTGTTGCAACATCTTGCCTCCCTTTCCTTTCTTTGAACCACTTTGGTCTCTTCTATGGGTTACATTTCCAACAATGCTCATCATCGTGCCCTTCTTTCTTGCAATTATTGCAAGATAACTTATCTTCTTTCATTGATCCATGTGGATATCGGTGGCCACCCACCTTTTCCAACTGGCTCAAAACAGTTTTCTAACAATTTTGGCAATTTACTATTTTTAGCAGTTTTAACTTTCGGGGCCATTTTGAGGGCCTAAATGAAGGTTTTTTGGGATAGAGGTTCTAAATGATATTTGAAGGCATGATTGAGCCCCCAAAATGAATCTCCTCGACGATACCTTTCCAACAGGCTATCACATGCCTAAAATGGAGATCATATGCAAAAGTTACGGCCTCGAGAAGTTGATGTACTAACTTACCCAAATGGGGCCCACATGACTTTTGGCGCTTCATCTCCTAGGGTTAGGTTTTTGGATGTATAGGGTTTTTTTCATTATTGTTTATTGTAAAAATGCCTTCAAAGCCTCATTGTAATCATCTTCTTGTGAATGAGCACAGCCATCACATCTCTTCTCAGAGATAAGTCGCCACAACTCGAACAAGCTTGTTTCCATTGCATTTCACAATTTCAGCTTACTTCCTTATTGAATATAAAACCAATTTTACTATATCTCTGTTATTTAGTGTTAAGCACCTATTAATAATATGTAGTCATTTCGTTCTTCTCATAAAATCTGGATCATTCATTATCGTTGAATTTTCTTTCTTCCCATTCCCTTTTCCTTTTCCATCCTTCTTTGAAGTTGATTCCCCTAATACACCAACTCCAGTTTTCCTTGCTTCAATATACATTGCTTGGATAGAAACCTCATCAAGATTATTAGGTCCAAACATAAATGGAACATAGAAACCTCCTATATATTTCACAAGAGTTTCTTGTGTAGTCAATGGAACATCTAACATCAAATCTATCTTACAAAATTCATCTGTGTATCCTTGCACTGACTGTCCTTTTATTAAATTAAGAATTTTCCATTAAATTAAATCCTTTTCCTTATACCCCAAAGGATAGAACTATTTTCTAAGTGTGGAAATAAAATCATGCCATGATGAAAAAATTATGCCGACTTGCTGAGTTCCATGTTGCATCTTACTTTGCCACCAGATGAGAGTTGTTCCTTCAAGACGAAGCAATGCCAATCTGATTTTGGTTTCCTCATCTTTGATTTGATGCACATTACAATATACCTCCATATGTCTAACCCAATTATCAAGTTTCTCGGCATTAACTTCACCATCATACATAGCTAACAAATTTTACATCAAGTTTAATTAATGGCATATCAGGCTTATGTTTATGAGAATTTTTTCTTGACGAAGTAGTATTCAAACTTGTACTTGAAGAAGAAGAAGAAGATGGAGAGGAAGGAGGTGAAGGAGGATATTTTGGAGGGTACTCTCCTTATTCACTTCTATCTTGCTTTGAATATTTCCCTTGAACCGGTCTCTTTCGTTCCAAGTAATCATGATACAACACTTTTACCATCTCCGACATGGAAAAACAAGTTCTTTGAAACTCTCTTTCATTTTGAGAAAGTCCTTCTTCTAATGCCATATTCTCACTTTGAGATGTCCTCTTTCTTGATCCAATCTATGGATCTCCTTCTACAAGCTCTCCTTCTCCATAACTCAGGTTTTCCCTGGTAATCATGCAAACTCAAACAACTGTCAACTTACTCTAATACCACTTGATCCGTAATTGATCTTTTAAAGAGTTTGGTTAAGTTTATGCATGAGTTGATTTACCATTTAGGAATTAAGAGAAGAATCTTAATGAAAGAATTTTCAGCCATATAAGAAGTAAAAACGTCAAAACCATAGCACCAAGATTGATAATGGAGTTCAGCACAAGTTTTCCTATGTCTCCGAGAATTTGTCTCAATAGGGAAGGCTTCTTATTAATCTTCAATTCTTTAAGAATACAAAAGAAAGGCTTACATAATAGCTCCTGAAACCATCTTTCAGATATGCAACTTCTAGACAGAAACAAACATCACCATTGGATGGAACAAGAAATTCTGAGACTTTTGAGTATAAAGTCAGCTATGCTTGGATTGATATCTTGGGCTCTGGAGGAACTTTTTTGTCCAACTACTCCGATGCAGAAACATATTTCATATTTGGACTCCCATTGAAAATTTGCAACTTTTGAAAATAAAGTCAACATGCTTCTTAGCAGTCCCTCAATACCTCCCCTTGACACAAATCCCAATGTTGCACCATGTTAGATCCGCAAAATCTCAATTTGTGTTCCAAAAACTAATTTTCTCAATTTATGTACCCAGCTAAATAAGCCAGACTCTGCCAAATTTATCTACAATTAGCCAACTTAGCGATAGTTAGCCAGATTTAGCAAGATTCCACCAGATTTGCAGGATCTCTTCTAGATTTGGATAAATCCGCTAGATTTGGCCTTCTAGAAGGTGCCACATGGTGCCTCCTCATTGGGCCATGTGTAGCCTTGCCATTGGCCCTTGCCATGTCACTTCTCACCACATCATCCTGTATAGTCATCGTACGAACTACCACGTGTCATTTGTGTGGGATACCACATCATTGAATGGAATGCCACATGTCAGTTTGTATAGTACATGTCAACACCTGAAACATGAAAAATTCCTTCCATGTGTCAGCTCCTAGTGCTGCTACATCATCATGACATCATCCTTCCATACTTCCATGTGTCACATATGTACCATGCCACATCATCCCTCTATATTGCCACGTGTCACATATGTACAGTGCCATGTTTCACCCTACCATGTGTTAGCATCTGTACAGTTCCACGTGTCACTTTCGTACAATGCAATGTGTCAGTTCTGTGTTGGTCCAACTCAGCCCGAAAATGCCAAATTGGAATGACACGTGTCAACTCTTGGTGTTGCCACATCATCCTGTTGACATCATCATAATGTCATTTTGATGTCATCCTGACATACTACTCACATCATCGTTGACTTTGATCCATTGACTTTGACTTTGACTATTTTACCTATTTGACCTGATCTTCAGATCGCGATAACTTCTGCATATAGTGTCCATTTTCAAAAAAACATATATGGATGAAATCGACACGACGAGTCCTACGCAATGACATTGATTTTTTTTATTCTGAGAACTTTGATTTTTAGGCCTTTTTGGATCCATTTTGGATCAAGAAAGAAAACTAAGGTTAGAAGAATTTGTTGTTCTTCAGGAATTTGAGGAAGTATTTGCAGAAGAAATAGCTAAATTTCTTCCAAGAAGAAAAATATACTTCTCTATTGATCTACTACTTGGATCTACACTGGTATAAAAGTAACCTTACAGAATGAGTATCCCTAAGTTGACAAAATTAAAAATTCAACTACAAGAATTACTTGATAAATAATACATTAGACCAAGTGTTTCTCCATGGGGAGCGTCGGTTTTATTCCTAAAAAACAAAGATGGAAGTCTTTGATTGTGCATTGATTATCATTAATGGACTAAAATGATGATTAAAAATAAATATCCATTACACAGGGTTAATGATTTATTTGACGAGGTTGGAGGAGAAAAAATCTTCTCTAAGTTGGACCTAAGGTCTTGTTATAACCAAATCAGCATAAATGATGAAGATATTAATAAAATAACTTTTAGAACACATTATGGACATTACGATTTTGTGGTAATTCCCTTTGGACTCACTAATGCACCAACAAATTTAATGTGCCTAATGAATAGTATCTTCAGCCAATACTTGGATAACTTGTGTTGATATTTATTGATGATATACTAATATATTCGAAGACAGAAGAAGAGAATGAAAAACAATTGAAAATAGTATTAAAAACTCTATGGGAGCATAAGTTATATGCTAAGTTCAACAAATATGAATTTTATCAAAGAAAAATATAGTATCTAGGACATGTAATATCAGAAGATGGAATTGCAGTAGATCCAAAAAAGATTAAAGATATTATGGAATGCAATGTACCTAAGAACGTAGTAGATATACGATCATTCATGGGAATTAGTGGTTATTATTGATGGTTTATTGAAGGATTTTCCAAAATTGCCTATCCCATTACATCATTGCAGAAAAAGGGAGTGCAATTTATTTGGTCTCAAAATTGTCAAGATACTTTTGGTAAATTGAAAGGCTTACTAACTATGACACAGATCCTTAAGGTGGTTGATGCTTACAAATATTGTACAGTTTGTGCAGATGAAAGTATAGAAGGATTAGGAGGATTATTGTCGCAAGACAGACATGTAATTTGTTATGAATCTCAAAAATTGAAGGAACATGAGAGAAATTATGTAACTCATGACCTCAAGTTAGTGGTTGTAATTCATGCACTGACAATGTGCAGGAACTACTTAATATGAAGGGAATTATTATTATTTACAGATAATAGCGGTGTCAAACATTTGTTTAGTCAACAAGATCTTAATGCACAAAAAGTAAGGAGGTTATCCTTTTTAAGCAAGTTTGATTTTGAAGTTTGAAATATCAAAGGAAAGGAGAATAAAGTCACAGATGCACTTAGTTGAAGAACCCATGCAATAGATGAAATTATTATCATAAAAACAGGAAATGATCTCTTTTACACATCAAAATTACTCATTATAATGATGTCCTAGTGTCGTCATTACCAATGTCGCAAGTGTCACATTTTGGACGGAAGCGTCGCAAAATCATATTGTCATCTTGCCTATGTCGTGTCTTGGATGACATTATCAAGAACACTCAAAAGACTGGTTTTGAAGAGGAGAAATCATTTGACATAGAGTAAAAGTCTTTTTCCATAGAAATAACCACTAAAAAATCAATTTTGGAAGGAAACGCTCCTCTATACATTGTCAGGGAGTGCTAATGTTGTGTGACTTATTTTGGGGGAGTGTTCCAACACTCTGCACGCCATTCTGAGGGAGCGCTGGCCTTTTTTGAGCGAATTTTTGGATTGTTGAGAGAAATCAGGGAATAATCCCTTCATATCTAGAGTTGGTTGGATTCGGATCTGAAGTCAAGGCTCGATCTTAGCGAAGATCCACAACTAAAGGAGAAGAATCCTCAACTTATCCCAAGAATATCTTAAGTGGTTAGGCCTCTCCAAGCCTATATAAGGAGGCCACTTCATGGTGAAAAGGGATACATTGAAGGCATCAAACTTATGATCTCATAAGGGAGATATCATTGAAGCATCATTATCTTGACCTGTTTCTTTCAAGGTTATGTTTGTTCTACATGAACTTGTCTCTAATAAATAGATC
>JZKD02S0339207.1:0-19181 GCA_000966675.3 Picea glauca | reverse complement strand
GCTAATGCAGGTTTCTGGAGATTTCTCATTTGTGGGAGATTAACCCCAAAATTTTTAAATTACGATAGTGGGTGTGTTACAATTAGGGAGTTAAAGGAATAGTAAGGACCCACATGTCCAGATGTTAGTTTCCTAGGGACTTCTCGAAATGTGGAGGTTGAAGTAAGTTTCCTCCAAAATGATTCTGAAACACCCCACCCTTTTCTTGATGAAACTATCCACTCCCACTTAATTTCAACGATATTGGCTCACGCGCCCAATCTCTCCAACAACCACATCTAAAAATATTCTAAAAATTCACTAAGTTTTTCTCCACAGGAGGTGCCAAAAGAATTTTTTTAGTCTAGGTAGGATTTCAGGGATAGGCATCCAAATAACTCCCCGTTATCTGGTTCTCACATCTTTAAACAATAGAGGTTTTCAAATAGGGAACATTAAATCCTCCAAGTCAAGTGTTCCTACACCATAAGGCAGGGAGATACCCATGAAGGTTCGAAGGCTGAGGTCTGGTTGTTCTGTGCATCCCCCCTTGAGGCAGCCACCTCTTGGACGTGATCCATCCCGTGACCCATTTCTTAGGCCAAAAATATAAATGTCGCACTTTGACTGAGGTACCTAGTGACCAAATTTTAGGACATCTGCCCAGGTGGCAATTGTGGCCTGCAATTGCACCTTGATCATATTTTGTGTGGCTATTAGTAAATATCACTACCTTTTTTGAGATATGCCCCCTCTACCCCTCATTATAATTGATTGCTTCATCCTTCACTAGTTTCTCTTCCAGTGGATTCAGACCTCACTGTCGAGTGTTATTAGAAGGTTCAGTTCTATTTGAGAGGAAGGACCTTACATCTTTTAGACACAAGAATTTGTTTTATTTGTTCTCCCATGATGAAAAAATCCACCTATCCACATATATGCTTCTTTATCAAATTGATTTATGTATGATGCCCTTCTGATTACATCTAATTGGGAAATATATTGTGAAGGTACAAAAAATTGTAGTAAAGGATCTTTTTTATTTATTTCTCTCACCACCATTCACACACATCCACTCAACTAGTCGGACATCATAAGGGACCCATAGAACCCCTGTCGTTCTAGATGCTTATTAAATCTCCCTCCTATTCTAGGGGGAGTTCCTAGTCTTTCCCACTCATCAGCTCCACCTTCTCACACCCCTGTGAGTGCCACTGTCTTAGGATCAACTTTTCTAGGTTCCACCTTACTTGGGTCCACTTTCTAAGATCAACCATCCACTCGCTCTCCTTTACACGGAAGCAAGGGGCCAACTTCTTCTCAAGGGGGAAGTACAAACCCACCTAGTCCCCTCCAAGGGTCGCGTACACAGAACCCTCACACTATGGCTGAAATTAATCCTCCACCACCACCTCATATGTCATATTTGGCTTCCCTCAACATACCATATCTGACTAAACTCACCAATGATCCTATATTGCACAACCCCACATGGCCTGCAATGCCTACCAAACTCCCTTAAGACATCCCTAAGTTTGAAGGAAAAGCAGGAGATGATCCCGCCAACCATATCGTGACCTTTCACCTATGGTGTTCTTAAAACAACATCATGGATGATTCTATCTGATTGAGGTTATTTCAATGCATGCTCATTGGTCCATTAGCGAAGTGGTATGTATAATAAAAATATGGGTCCGACGTGACCTTTGAATCCTTGGCCAAAGCATTTTTTACCTTCTTTCAACTACCCATTCATCATGAAAATGGCCTCAAACTCCTCTTGGAATTTAAACAAACCTCCACCATGCAAATTTCTTACCACATTCATGAATGGCATCGGCGGCGTAGTCTCTGCAAAGTCGAAGCTACTCCACAACAATGTCTCAATCGGTTCCTCAAATAACTTGTTTCCCTCCTTGCCAAAGATGTGGTTGTCACCTTCCCCCAGTTTGAAGAAGAATCCATTAGCAAGGCCAAACAGTTTGAACTCATTTACTCATAGTCAGGGTACTTTTATATAGTACTACCTGATGCCCTGAGACCTGTGCCATTCGACCAGGACAAACCCAGGATGTCTCACTCAATGGATGGATTGATTGGTACCACTACACACCACAATTCACTTCCCCAACAACCACCCATGTATGGCATACCCCAATATCTGTCAGCATATGGAGGAATCCCTTATTATCCTCCTCCCCCTTATCAACAACCATACCCTATTTCCCTACCTCCACCCATAAGTGGACCCCCGCTAGCACCCATAATACGCCCACATATCCAACCAAATTTTGGTAATCCCTCTACCTCATCCTTTACCCTAATCAATAGTGAAAGTCTCAGGCCTTCCTATGTACCTTATGGATCATTTCCACAACATAATCTATACTTTCCATTTCCTGGTCCTCCACAGCCTATGGCTCCACCACAAGGACACCCACACGCTGGGGTTAATTTTTTTCATCCCTCTCCCATTCAGAAATATCAAAATTTTGAACAATTGAATACGGCCAACCCAACCCATTAGCGAAATAATGCCAAAAATAAAGGAAAAAACTAGAACAATAATAATCCAGGGCAAGGAGGAAACCATCCCCAACAAAACCAACCAGCTGGAGGAAACCAGAATCCATGGAACCAGAACCCTCAAGGGGGAAATAATAACAAACGCCAAGGGAAAAATAACAACAACCTTCAAACCAACTTCCCTTGTGCCCTTTGCGGTGAGTTTGGTCACTATAGTCACCATTTCCCCCAAATCGCTGACTTTAAATGGATGAAAGACTCTGTGAATGGACCATGTCCCTTAGCACTGCCTACCCCTCCACAGGACCCACAAAAATATGTACAGCAACCACCCCCAGTCGTGCTACAAAACCCCATTCCACACCAAGGGGTGATAAATACCNCTCCACAGGAGGTGCCAAAAGAATTTTTTTAGTCTAGGTAGGATTTCAGGGATAGGCATCCAAATAACTCCCCGTTATCTGGTTCTCACATCTTTAAACAATAGAGGTTTTCAAATAGGGAACATTAAATCCTCCAAGTCAAGTGTTCCTACACCATAAGGCAGGGAGATACCCATGAAGGTTCGAAGGCTGAGGTCTGGTTGTTCTGTGCATCCCCCCTTGAGGCAGCCACCTCTTGGACGTGATCCATCCCGTGACCCATTTCTTAGGCCAAAAATATAAATGTCGCACTTTGACTGAGGTACCTAGTGACCAAATTTTAGGACATCTGCCCAGGTGGCAATTGTGGCCTGCAATTGCACCTTGATCATATTTTGTGTGGCTATTAGTAAATATCACTACCTTTTTTGAGATATGCCCCCTCTACCCCTCATTATAATTGATTGCTTCATCCTTCACTAGTTTCTCTTCCAGTGGATTCAGACCTCACTGTCGAGTGTTATTAGAAGGTTCAGTTCTATTTGAGAGGAAGGACCTTACATCTTTTAGACACAAGAATTTGTTTTATTTGTTCTCCCATGATGAAAAAATCCACCTATCCACATATATGCTTCTTTATCAAATTGATTTATGTATGATGCCCTTCTGATTACATCTAATTGGGAAATATATTGTGAAGGTACAAAAAATTGTAGTAAAGGATCTTTTTTATTTATTTCTCTCACCACCATTCACACACATCCACTCAACTAGTCGGACATCATAAGGGACCCATAGAACCCCTGTCGTTCTAGATGCTTATTAAATCTCCCTCCTATTCTAGGGGGAGTTCCTAGTCTTTCCCACTCATCAGCTCCACCTTCTCACACCCCTGTGAGTGCCACTGTCTTAGGATCAACTTTTCTAGGTTCCACCTTACTTGGGTCCACTTTCTAAGATCAACCATCCACTCGCTCTCCTTTACACGGAAGCAAGGGGCCAACTTCTTCTCAAGGGGGAAGTACAAACCCACCTAGTCCCCTCCAAGGGTCGCGTACACAGAACCCTCACACTATGGCTGAAATTAATCCTCCACCACCACCTCATATGTCATATTTGGCTTCCCTCAACATACCATATCTGACTAAACTCACCAATGATCCTATATTGCACAACCCCACATGGCCTGCAATGCCTACCAAACTCCCTTAAGACATCCCTAAGTTTGAAGGAAAAGCAGGAGATGATCCCGCCAACCATATCGTGACCTTTCACCTATGGTGTTCTTAAAACAACATCATGGATGATTCTATCTGATTGAGGTTATTTCAATGCATGCTCATTGGCCCATTAGCGAAGTGGTATGTATAAGAAAAATATGGGTCCGCCGTGACCTTTGAATCCTTGGCCAAAGCATTTTTTACCTTCTTTCAACTACCCATTCATCATGAAAATGGCCTCGAACTCCTCTTGGAATTTAAACAAACCTCCACCATGCAAATTGCTAACCACATTCATGAATGGCATCGGCGGCGTAGTCTCTGCAAAGTCGAAGCTACTCCACAACAATGTCTCAATTGGTTGCCAAAGATGTGGCTGTCACCTTCCCCCAGTTTGAAGAAGAAGCCATTACCAAGGCCAAACAGTTCAAACTCATTTACTCATAGTCAGGGTACTTTTATATAGTACTACCTGACGCCCTGAGACCTGTTCCATTCGACCAGGACAAACCCAGGATGTCTCACTCAATGGATGGATTGATTGGTACCACTACACACCACAATTCACTTCCCCAACAACCACCCATGTATGGCATACCCCAATATCTGTCAGCATATGGAGGAATCCCTTATTATCCTCCTCCCCCTTATCAACAACCATACCCTATTTCCCTACCTCCACCCATAAGTGGACCCCCGCTAGCACCCATAATACGCCCACATATCCAACCAAATTTTGGTAATCCCTCTACCTCATCCTTTACCCTAATCAATAGTGAAAGTCTCAGGCCTTCCTATGTACCTTATGGATCATTTCCACAACATAATCTATACTTTCCATTTCCTGGTCCTCCACAGCCTATGGCTCCACCACAAGGACACCCACACGCTGGGGTTAATTTTTTTCATCCCTCTCCCATTCAGAAATATCAAAATTTTGAACAATTGAATACGGCCAACCCAACCCATTAGCGAAATAATGCCAAAAATAAAGGAAAAAACTAGAACAATAATAATCCAGGGCAAGGAGGAAACCATCCCCAACAAAACCAACCAGCTGGAGGAAACCAGAATCCATGGAACCAGAACCCTCAAGGGGGAAATAATAACAAACGCCAAGGGAAAAATAACAACAACCTTCAAACCAACTTCCCTTGTGCCCTTTGCGGTGAGTTTGGTCACTATAGTCACCATTTCCCCCAAATCGCTGACTTTAAATGGATGAAAGACTCTGTGAATGGACCATGTCCCTTAGCACTGCCTACCCCTCCACAGGACCCACAAAAATATGTACAGCAACCACCCCCAGTCGTGCTACAAAACCCCATTCCACACCAAGGGGTGATAAATACCCAACAAGACATGAAGCCTACCCCACCACAGTTGGGACAGTATCCCAATATGGGCAATCCTATTGATCGCACTATCCTCCTCACCAGTGAAGAAGAATTCCTTCTGCAAATGTGCAGTCATCAATATAGCACACCCTCTGAGTCTACTCCCACCACCTCGAAAACAAAACCCAGTCACAACTATACCCCCTTTAATGATTCCTCACCCTAATACTGAAATACCCCTTCGTATTCCTCGCATCCCATTGTGCAGGAATGTTCACAACCCTCAGGCTAGGAAAGCCCACAATTATAGTCTGGTCGACGACTTGGACCAATCCCTCACTGCCATGTTAGTCTTAGAAGTTCTTCAAACCTGTCCTACTCAATGGAATTCATTACTTTCTTCTCTTGGGGTAGTTGACCCTGCCGATACTCAACTTATCACATTTGATCTCTACAGTGAAGAACCCGTCTCCCCGCTCTTGTCGCTTTTCAAATACCAGTTAAAATATGGAACATCACCATTCACTACTGCATCATTGATGAAGGTGCATCCACATGCATCATGTCCAAAACCGTTTGGCATAAACTTGCCTCTCAAGAGCTAATACTATCTGCTATTACTCTGAGAGCTTACAATGGACAACCCTCATCTCACGAGGGTCTCTTCCAAAATGTCCCCATCAAACTTGGGGGTAAAACCATCCTTATAGAAATTGAGGTTATCGATGCCCCACTCAACTATAATATTTTTTTTGGTCAAAGCTACATGTATGCCATGAAGGAAGTCGCCTTTTCCATGTTCTGAAACATGATGTTTCCCCATAACAAAAAGATCATTACCATTGATCAGGTATCACATTATGATCCTAACACTTCATCCAACGTCGGCAATATCCTTTCGTTTGTCCACATTAACCCAGACACCTATCCACTCATCGAGATGTTCCCCATAATTTTTAAGGACCCATCCTTGTTAGGGACATACCACGGAGCACCCCCTCTCATCCACCCCTTAGCACAAGTATGTGTCATTTCCACCAAAGGAACGACAAATGAAGATATTCTCCCTCCCATCAAGACCTCTTTTTCTCTTGACGTCCCATTAGTCACAGAATACCTCCCTCGATAACCTCTTGGAACTTGTTCAACTCTACCCATTCCTGATCTTCGCCTCCCCCAGGGCCATATCCCAGTTTGGGGAACATTTCCCCAAGACATTATCCAAATCCCTTTCTTTTACCCCCCACCAGGTGTACAAGCTTTCCAGGTAGCCGCAACGCAAACCCTTCCTAACATGGTGTTATAAATTCTAGTATGGTATCTCCATACACCTGAGATGGTCCCTCAACCATCCCTCCCTCCCCAAACAGAAGGAATCCTAATACATATTCCCATACTTAACCCCACCATCGCACCCACACCCCCACTCATTAGCACCCCGACTACAGCAGGGGGCAGACAAAAAAAGAAGGAGCCCACTGCTCCACTCCCCCCACATGTCCAACCTCCTTTCCCACTATGCAAGAAATATGGACACCCCACCAACAAGTGCCCATCTCTCCCCGAGTTACCTAATCTCATTCAACTCCCTTGAGCAACATCACCACTCGTCACTTCCTCTAGTACTACCACTATCTCCCAGAACACAAGTAGCAAAGGACTGGGAACCAAATTCGCATGTGCCATCTGTTCAGAATATGGACATTACATACACCATTTTCCAGTGTTACATAAGTTCTAGCAGACGCTAACAACCGTACGCTAGATCTTTGAGCAAGAACCCACCCCAACACATGTCACCAACATCCATTATGTCACGACCTCAGTCAACGAACATATGCAGTGTCATTTATCTCTATGTGAATCACTTGACCATTTCACATATCAATTTCCTATGATCATTGAATACAGGCGTTGCCAATTGGCCCTTATTTAAAATCCTACACCCCCTCCTCTAGCAGAACCAGTAAGTACCCTTACCCCGTCACTTGATATGGTTCATATATTTTCACCAGAACCTGAGACAATCCCTACTCCCCCATGGTTCCTAGATGATTTATATGAGGAGTTACCCCCAAATTCTTCAATTCATTTTCCTANCCATTCGACCAGGACAAACCCAGGATGTCTCACTCAATGGATGGATTGATTGGTACCACTACACACCACAATTCACTTCCCCAACAACCACCCATGTATGGCATACCCCAATATCTGTCAGCATATGGAGGAATCCCTTATTATCCTCCTCCCCCTTATCAACAACCATACCCTATTTCCCTACCTCCACCCATAAGTGGACCCCCGCTAGCACCCATAATACGCCCACATATCCAACCAAATTTTGGTAATCCCTCTACCTCATCCTTTACCCTAATCAATAGTGAAAGTCTCAGGCCTTCCTATGTACCTTATGGATCATTTCCACAACATAATCTATACTTTCCATTTCCTGGTCCTCCACAGCCTATGGCTCCACCACAAGGACACCCACACGCTGGGGTTAATTTTTTTCATCCCTCTCCCATTCAGAAATATCAAAATTTTGAACAATTGAATACGGCCAACCCAACCCATTAGCGAAATAATGCCAAAAATAAAGGAAAAAACTAGAACAATAATAATCCAGGGCAAGGAGGAAACCATCCCCAACAAAACCAACCAGCTGGAGGAAACCAGAATCCATGGAACCAGAACCCTCAAGGGGGAAATAATAACAAACGCCAAGGGAAAAATAACAACAACCTTCAAACCAACTTCCCTTGTGCCCTTTGCGGTGAGTTTGGTCACTATAGTCACCATTTCCCCCAAATCGCTGACTTTAAATGGATGAAAGACTCTGTGAATGGACCATGTCCCTTAGCACTGCCTACCCCTCCACAGGACCCACAAAAATATGTACAGCAACCACCCCCAGTCGTGCTACAAAACCCCATTCCACACCAAGGGGTGATAAATACCTAACATGACAAGAAGCCTACCCCACCACAGTTGGGACAGTATCCCAATACGGGCAATCCTACTGATCGCACTATCCTCCTCACCAGTGAAGAAGAATTCCTTCTGCAAATGTGCAGTCATCAATATAGGACACCCTTTGAGTCTACTCCCACCACCTCGAAAACAAACCCCAGTCACAACTATACCCCCTTTAATGATTCCTCACTCTAATACTGAAATACCCCTTCGTATTCCTCGCATCCCATTGTGCAGGAATGTTCACAACCCTCAGGCTAGGGAAGCCCACAATTATAGTCTGGTCGACGACTTGGACCAATCCCTCACTGCCATGTTAGTCTTAGAAGTTCTTCAAACCTGTCCTACTCAATGGAATTCATTACTTTCCTCTCTTGGGGTAGTTGACCCTGCCGATACTCAACTTATCACATTTGATCTCTACAATGAAGAACCCGTCTCCCCGCTCTTGTCGCTTTTCAATACCAGTTAAAATATGGAACATCACCATTCACTACTGCATCATTGATGAAGGTGCATCCACATGCATCATGTCCAAAACCGTTTGGCATAAACTTGCCTCTCAAGAGCTAATACTATCTGCTATTACTCTGAGAGCTTACAATGGACAACCCTCATCTCACGAGGGTCTCTTCCAAAATGTCCCCATCAAACTTGGGGGTAAAACCATCCTTATAGAAATTGAGGTTATCGATGCCCCACTCAACTATAATATTTTTTTTGGTCAAAGCTACATGTATGCCATGAAGGAAGTCGCCTTTTCCATGTTCTGAAACATGATGTTTCCCCATAACAAAAAGATCATTACCATTGATCAGGTATCACATTATGATCCTAACACTTCATCCAACGTCGGCAATATCCTTTCGTTTGTCCACATTAACCCAGACACCTATCCACTCATCGAGATGTTCCCCATAATTTTTAAGGACCCATCCTTGTTAGGGACATACCACGGAGCACCCCCTCTCATCCACCCCTTAGCACAAGTATGTGTCATTTCCACCAAAGGAACGACAAATGAAGATATTCTCCCTCCCATCAAGACCTCTTTTTCTCTTGACGTCCCATTAGTCACAGAATACCTCCCTCGATAACCTCTTGGAACTTGTTCAACTCTACCCATTCCTGATCTTCGCCTCCCCCAGGGCCATATCCCAGTTTGGGGAACATTTCCCCAAGACATTATCCAAATCCCTTTCTTTTACCCCCCACCAGGTGTACAAGCTTTCCAGGTAGCCGCAACGCAAACCCTTCCTAACATGGTGTTATAAATTCTAGTATGGTATCTCCATACACCTGAGATGGTCCCTCAACCATCCCTCCCTCCCCAAACAGAAGGAATCCTAATACATATTCCCATACTTAACCCCACCATCGCACCCACACCCCCACTCATTAGCACCCCGACTACAGCAGGGGGCAGACAAAAAAAGAAGGAGCCCACTGCTCCACTCCCCCCACATGTCCAACCTCCTTTCCCACTATGCAAGAAATATGGACACCCCACCAACAAGTGCCCATCTCTCCCCGAGTTACCTAATCTCATTCAACTCCCTTGAGCAACATCACCACTCGTCACTTCCTCTAGTACTACCACTATCTCCCAGAACACAAGTAGCAAAGGACTGGGAACCAAATTCGCATGTGCCATCTGTTCAGAATATGGACATTACATACACCATTTTCCAGTGTTACATAAGTTCTAGCAGACGCTAACAACCGTACGCTAGATCTTTGAGCAAGAACCCACCCCAACACATGTCACCAACATCCATTATGTCACGACCTCAGTCAACGAACATATGCAGTGTCATTTATCTCTATGTGAATCACTTGACCATTTCACATATCAATTTCCTATGATCATTGAATACAGGCGTTGCCAATTGGCCCTTATTTAAAATCCTACACCCCCTCCTCTAGCAGAACCAGTAAGTACCCTTACCCCGTCACTTGATATGGTTCATATATTTTCACCAGAACCTGAGACAATCCCTACTCCCCCATGGTTCCTAGATGATTTATATGAGGAGTTACCCCCAAATTCTTCAATTCATTTTCCTACAGAAATTTTACGCTCGACTATCATTTTTAACCCACGATATCTTGATATTTGGTTTATGTCGATCAAAACATCGCAATCCCCTTACATAAATCCCCCTACATAATTACCACCAGGGGACAATGACACCATGACATTCACGGATGTCACTCCTCTCGATCCCCTCCATTCACGACAGTTTCACTATGATGAAGATATACTTGAGGAGTTAACTACCCCTGATTTCCCATGGGATGCACTCCACCACAGAGCGCTCTTTATTTCACAGGAAGCCTTCATGCCTCCTAACCAACACCCCATATACGCAGTTGAAACCAAATATTTTCTCCCATCAAGGCATATAGATTGGTTCAATAACCCTATCCCTACCCCCGATGCTGTCGAGGAAGGAAATATGGCCAGTATTTCCCCAACCATCAAAATAAATATTTCCATCAAGTCTAGAATTATAGAAGAAATCACCATTGGCGTGGCATGCTCTCCTAATGAAATAACCACCTACAAATCCCTCTTCCAAGAATACCTAGACATTTTATCCTGGTCATACACAGAGATTCCTAGCCTTGATCCCTCTATAGTCGAACATCGCATAGACACCTNTTAGCACCCTGACTACAGCAGGGGGCAGACAAAAAAAGAAGGAGCCCACTGCTCCACTCCCCCCACATGTCCAACCTCCTTTCCCACTATGAAAGAAATATGGACACCCCACCAACAGGTGCCCATCTCTCCCCGAGTTACCTAATCTCATTCAACTCCCTTGAGCAACATCACCACTCGTCACTTCCTCTAGTACTGCCACTATCTCCCATAACACAAGTAGCAAAGGACTGGGAACCGAATTCGCATGTGCCATCTGTTCAGAATATGGACATTACATACATCATTGTCCAGTGTTACATAAGTTCTAGCAGACGCTAACAACCGTACACTATATCGTTGAGAAAGAACCCACCCCAACACATGTCACCAACATCCATTATGTCACGACCTCAGTCAACAAACGTATGCAGTGTCATTTCTCTCTATGTGAAGCACTTGACCATTTCACATATCAATTTCCTATGATCATTGAATACAGGCGTCGCCAATTGGCCCTTATTTAAAATCCTACACCCCCTCCTCTAGCAGAACCAGTAAGTACCCTTACCCCATCACTTGATATGGTTCATATATTTTCACCAGAACCTGAGACAATCCCTACTCCCCCATGGTTCCTAGATGATTTATATGAGGAGTTACCCCCAAATTCTTCAATTCATTTTCCTACAGAAATTTTACGCTCGACTATCATTTTTAACCCACGATATCTTGATATTTGGTTTATGTCGATCAAAACATCGCAATCCCCTTACATAAATCCCCCTACATAATTACCACCAGGGGACAATGACACCATGACATTCACGGATGTCACTCCTCTCGATCCCCTCCATTCACGACAGTTTCACTATGATGAAGATATACTTGAGGAGTTAACTACCCCTGATTTCCCATGGGATGCACTCCACCACAGAGCGCTCTTTATTTCACAGGAAGCCTTCATGCCTCCTAACCAACACCCCATATACGCAGTTGAAACCAAATATTTTCTCCCATCAAGGCATATAGATTGGTTCAATAACCCTATCCCTACCCCCGATGCTGTCGAGGAAGGAAATATGGCCAGTATTTCCCCAACCATCAAAATAAATATTTCCATCAAGTCTAGAATTATAGAAGAAATCACCATTGGCGTGGCATGCTCTCCTAATGAAATAACCACCTACAAATCCCTCTTCCAAGAATACCTAGACATTTTATCCTGGTCATACACAGAGATTCCTAGCCTTGATCCCTCTATAGTCGAACATCGCATAGACACCTAGTCTGATATCACACCTATCCGCCAAAAATAGTGACTGTTGCACCCATCCAAGGCAGCGGCCATCAAAGCTGAGATTGACAAATTATGCACCACATGGTTCATCTAACCCATCGTCTATATGTCACGGGTCTCCAACCCTATCCCTATTAACAAAAAATAGGGCACTATCTGTGTCTGTACGGACTTTCACGACCTCAATCATGCCTATTCCAAAAACAAATTTCCAATGCCCTTCATCGACCAAATTATCGATGATTGTGCAAGTCACGAGGATTTTTCCTTCATGTGTGGTTTCTCTGGCTACAATGAAATCCAAATTCACCCAGTCGATCAGTACAAAACCGCATTCACTACCCCTTAGGACACCTTTGTGTATCGCGTCATGCCATTTGGCCTCAAGAATGTTGGTGCCACTTTACAACGGGCCATGACATACATCTTTCATGATCTAGCTCATATTATCCTTGCATACTTAGATTACCTCACAGCTCAATCCAAGAAACGAAAACAACATCTCGATGATTTACGAATCATATTCCAAAGGTTTCGTCAGTACAACATGCGCGTGAACCCCCTCAAGTCCATATTCTGCATCATTTCTTGGCACCTCCTTGGGTTCATAATTTCCCAATGTGGCATTACCATGGACCCCCTCAAAGTCCAAGCCATCACAAAAATTCCACCCCCTCAAAATTTACGCCAACTACAAAGCCTACAAGGAAAAGATAACTTTTTACGATGCTTTGTCCGAGATTACGCTACTCATGCACATGGATTCCTTTGCTCACTTCATCATAACATCCCATTCCAATGGGATAAACATGCCCAAACCTCTTTTGATGATCTTAAATCATCCCTCTCCAACGTCCTGTTGATTATTCCACCTGACTATAACCGCAACTATCTCCTCTATATATCAGCCTCAGCCATTTCAGTAGCAGGAGTGCTCATCCAAATAGGGGATGACGATTGTGAGCATGTGATTTACTACATTAGTAAAACCCTTTCAAGGACACCCTTGAAACACAATCACAAAGAAAAGCTAGCCCTTGCAGTTGTCCTTGTAGTCCAGAAGTTGTGCCATTACATTATGCTTCGAACTACCAAACTCATAGCAGATTCCAACCCCATGCAATACTTGCTCAGTCGTCGACAAATTAATGGTAAATTTTCTCGATGGATTGTCATCCTTCAGAAGTATGATCTAGAATTTTAAACACCCAAGAGAAAGAAATCCCTCATCCTCGTCGAACTCATTACAACTTTTTCCTCCGATACTACCAGTTCCCCCGTCAATACCGACTTCCCCAACGAACATCTCTTTCACATCCCCTCAAATGACCCTTGGTATGGCAATCTTCTCGTCTACCTTCGAACACAAAAATTTGGAAACCACCTCCCCAGAGACGATCGTTGAGATATTCATCACTAAGCCTCATGCTACCTACTCATCGGTGATGCCTTATATCGGCGAGGCATTGAGTATGTACTCTGTCACTGCTTAACTATCAACGAGGCCAAACGAGTCTTAAACGACTACCATAGCGGTGCTTACGGGGGCCACCTCTCAGGGATGTCCACCGCTCAAAAAATCATCCACGCTGGTTACTTCTAACCTACATTGTTTCATGATTGTATCCACATAGTGAAACGATGTTACAAATGTCAGTTTTACAGCAACAAAGCACGAGCACCACCTGCTCTTATACACCCAGTCATCACCATTGGCCCCTTTTGCAAATGGGGCATAGACTTCATGACTTGCAGCCCTCCATCTAGCATTGGACACAAATACATCATCGTTGCAGTCGATTACTTCACCAAGTGTGTTGAATCCATGCCCAAATTCAACAACACCACTGACACTACAACACATTTTTTCTTTAATCACGTCATTTCCTGCTTTGGAGTACCACTACAACTAGTCTCCGATCACGGGAAACATTTCAAGAATGCAATTTTTTTCGAACTCTCATCTAGGTTAGGCTTCTCCCACAAGTTTGCCTCCCCATACTACACTCAGTCAAATTGGCAGGTCGAATTAGTCAATAAAGTCCTCAAAACCATGTTGCAGCACATGGTTAACAAACATAAGATCAATTGGCATCATATGTTATTTTCTGTGCTATGGGCTTATCGCATGGCAATGAAAACTTCCACTAGTTTCACACCATTTCATCTAGTCCACGGGGTAGAGGCTACTATTCCTATTGAGTGTGAAATCCCCACCTTATGCACCTCTATTGAGCTATTACCTAACACTGCTCCAATGGAGCAGTGTTTGCTGAAATTAGAATCCTTGTATGAAGATCGTCGATATTCATTACAGAACAATGAGGCATCCAAAAAAGGGTCAAAGGCCACCTTTGATCGCCATGTCAACCTTTTCTCCTTCAATGAAGGTGACCTCATCCTCGCTTACGATATCAGTCACGATACCCTCGGATATGGAAAATTCAAGTCACTATGGCATGGACCTTATATCATCAAACATTTCCTTACTAAAGGCATCTATGTTTTTGCCTCCCCCAAAGGCAAACCCCTCAAAGAACCCATCAACGAGTTGTACTTAAAGAAATTTTATGCTTGAGCATAGCCATTCTACACTAGTTTTATTTTTATTTTTGTACATTTCTTTTTAGAGCTTTTAATCTTCTTTCATTCATGATACCTCATGTCTAATATATCACTCATGTTATTGACAGATACCACCCAGATTGGCCTACCACATTGGTTACGCCAATGGAGCTAGTCATTGGACACAAAATCTCACTTCGGCTACTTGGGCCCTCTATTCACCCTCACATGAACTGCTCCACTCCAATGGCATATGTTTAGGCTCAGCCACCGACAATTAANTCACTTGATATGGTTCATATATTTTCACCAGAACCTGAGACAATCCCTACTCCCCCATGGTTCCTAGATGATTTATATGAGGAGTTACCCCCAAATTCTTCAATTCATTTTCCTACAGAAATTTTACGCTCGACTATCATTTTTAACCCACGATATCTTGATATTTGGTTTATGTCGATCAAAACATCGCAATCCCCTTACATAAATCCCCCTACATAATTACCACCAGGGGACAATGACACCATGACATTCACGGATGTCACTCCTCTCGATCCCCTCCATTCACGACAGTTTCACTATGATGAAGATATACTTGAGGAGTTAACTACCCCTGATTTCCCATGGGATGCACTCCACCACAGAGCGCTCTTTATTTCACAGGAAGCCTTCATGCCTCCTAACCAACACCCCATATACGCAGTTGAAACCAAATATTTTCTCCCATCAAGGCATATAGATTGGTTCAATAACCCTATCCCTACCCCCGATGCTGTCGAGGAAGGAAATATGGCCAGTATTTCCCCAACCATCAAAATAAATATTTCCATCAAGTCTAGAATTATAGAAGAAATCACCATTGGCGTGGCATGCTCTCCTAATGAAATAACCACCTACAAATCCCTCTTCCAAGAATACCTAGACATTTTATCCTGGTCATACACAGAGATTCCTAGCCTTGATCCCTCTATAGTCGAACATCGCATAGACACCTGGTCTGATATCACACCTATCCGCCAAAAATAGTGACTGTTGCACCCATCCAAGGCAGCGTCCATCAAAGCTGAGATTGAAAAATTATGCACCACATGGTTCATCTAACCCATTGTCTATATGTCACGGGTCTCCAACCCTATCCCTATTAACAAAAAATAGGGCACTATCTGTGTCTGTACAGACTTTCACGACCTCAATCATGCCTATTCCAAAAACAAATTTCCAATGCCCTTCATCGACCAAATTATTGATGATTGTGCAAGTCACGAGGATTTTTCCTTCATGTGTGGTTTCTCTGGCTACAATGAAATCCAAATTCAACCAGCCGATCAGTACAAAACCGCATTCACTACCCCTTAGGACACCTTTGTGTATCGCGTCATGCCATTTGGCCTCAAGAATGCTGGTGCCACTTTACAACGGGCCATGACATACATCTTTCATGATCTAGCTCATATTATCCTTGCATACTTAGATGACCTCACAGCTCGATCCAAGAAACGAAAACAACATCTCGATGATTTACGAATCATATTCCAAAGGTTTCGTCAGTACAACATGCGCGTGAACCCCCTCAAGTCCATATTCTGCATCATTTCTTGGCACCTCCTTGGGTTCATAATTTCCCAATGTGGCATTACCATGGACCCCCTCAAAGTCCAAGCCATCACAAAAATTCCACCCCCTCAAAATTTACGCCAACTACAAAGCCTACAAGGAAAAGATAACTTTTTACGATGCTTTGTCCGAGATTACGCTACTCGTGCACATGGCTTCCTTTGCTCACTTCATCATAACATCCCATTCCAATGGGATAAACATGCCCAAACCTCTTTTGATGATCTTAAATCATCCCTCTCCAACATCCTGTTGATTATTCCACCTGACTATAACCGCAACTATCTCCTCTACATATCAGCCTCAGCCATTTCAGTAGCAGGAGTGCTCATCCAAATAGGGGATGATGATTGTGAGCATGTGATTTACTACATTAGTAAAAACCTTTCAAGGACACCCTTGAAACACAATCACAAAGAAAATCTAGCCCTTGCAGTTGTCCTTGTATTCCAGAAGTTGTGCCATTACATTATGCTTCGAACTACCAAAGTCATAGCAGATTCCAACCCCGTGCAATACTTGCTCAGTCGTCAACAAATTAATGGTAAATTTTCTCGATGGATTGTCATCCTTCAGGAGTATGATCTAGAATTTTAAACACCCAAGAGAAATAAATCCCTCATCCTCATCGAACTCATTACAGCTTTTTCCTCCGATACTACCAGTTCCCCCGTCAATACCGACTTCCCCAATGAACATCTCTTTCACATCCCCTCAAATGACCCTTGGTATGGCAATCTTCTCGTCTATCTTCGAACACAAAAATTTGGAAACCACCTCTCTAGAGACGATCGTTGAGATATTCATCACTAAGCCTCATGCTACCTACTCATCGGTGATGTCTTATATCGGCGAGGCATTGAGTATGTACTCTGTCACTGCTTAACTATCAACGAGGCCAATCGAGTCTTAAACGACTACCATAGCGGTGCCTACGGGGGCCACCTCTCAGGGATGTCCACCACTCAAAAAATCATCCACGCTGGTTACTTCTAACCTACATTGTTTCATGATTGTATCCACATAGTGAAACGATGTTACAAATGTCAGTTTTACAGCAACAAAGCACGAGCACCACCTGCTCTTATACACCCAGTCATCACCATTGGCCCCTTTTGCAAATGGGGCATAGACTTCATGACTTGCAGCCCTCCATCTAGCATTGGACACAAATACATCATCGTTGCAGTCGATTACTTCACCAAGTGTGTTGAATCCATGCCCAAATTCAACAACACCACTGACACTACAACACATTTTTTCTTTAATCACGTCATTTCCTGCTTTGGAGTACCACTACAACTAGTCTCCGATCACGGGAAACATTTCAAGAATGCAATTTTTTTCGAACTCTCATCTAGGTTAGGCTTCTCCCACAAGTTTGCCTCCCCATACTACACTCAGTCAAATTGGCAGGTCGAATTAGTCAATAAAGTCCTCAAAACCATGTTGCAGCACATGGTTAACAAACATAAGATCAATTGGCATCATATGTTATTTTCTGTGCTATGGGCTTATCGCATGGCAATGAAAACTTCCACTAGTTTCACACCATTTCATCTAGTCCACGGGGTAGAGGCTACTATTCCTATTGAGTGTGAAATCCCCACCTTATGCACCTCTATTGAGCTATTACCTAACACTGCTCCAATGGAGCAGTGTTTGCTGAAATTAGAATCCTTGTATGAAGATCGTCGATATTCATTACAGAACAATGAGGCATCCAAAAAAGGGTCAAAGGCCACCTTTGATCGCCATGTCAACCTTTTCTCCTTCAATGAAGGTGACCTCATCCTCGCTTACGATATCAGTCACGATACCCTCGGATATGGAAAATTCAAGTCACTATGGCATGGACCTTATATCATCAAACATTTCCTTACTAAAGGCATCTATGTTTTTGCCTCCCCCAAAGGCAAACCCCTCAAAGAACCCATCAACGAGTTGTACTTAAAGAAATTTTATGCTTGAGCATAGCCATTCTACACTAGTTTTATTTTTATTTTTGTACATTTCTTTTTAGAGCTTTTAATCTTCTTTCATTCATGATACCTCATGTCTAATATATCACTCATGTTATTGACAGATACCACCCAGATTGGCCTACCACATTGGTTACGCCAATGGAGCTAGTCATTGGACACAAAATCTCACTTCGGCTACTTGGGCCCTCTATTCACCCTCACATGAACTGCTCCACTCCAATGGCATATGTTTAGGCTCAGCCACCGACAATTAAGTAGAATACACCGTCATCATTGGTCTCCTGGTTAAGTCCAGCCAGTGCCATATTCATCACCTTAACGTTCTATTAGATTCCCAACTGGTTATCCTCCAGCTCAATAATGTGTACCATGTTCGCAATCCTTTCCTCTTTCACAAATACCTGCAAGTTAGACTTTTATCTCAACATTTTGATTCCATCACATTTACACATATTCCAAGACAATTTAATAAAAAATCAGATAACATGGCTAACCTAGTGTTAGATTCGCATTTATCACATCAAGCTACCAGTACGCATACATCAAACATCAATAATCTGTCACAACATATAAATTAGACATCATCAACCAAAACAAAAAACACATGTAAACATTACCAAGATCCCACAATGTATATATATATATATATATATATATATTAGTTTAATTATTT
>JZKD02S0339195.1:246419-289553 GCA_000966675.3 Picea glauca | reverse complement strand
CGTTGTAATCCTAGCTGAGAATTAGACCAACAATCTATCATGTTATGAATTTTGTAAGTGCATAAAGACATTTATGGTTAGTGTTAGTAATGTTATCAGTCGTAGTTAATGGGGAATGTTGAGACATAATAATTACTCCCATGCATGGTAGGTCAGAATATTCTAGATAGTCCAGTGTGGATCGAGTGACCAAAAAATTCCAATTCCATAGAGTTCGATGCTTCTTGGAAACTATATAGATCATTCGTAAAGGATGTCTAGATCATTTATCTATGTATATATACATGTTATAGTCAATGGAATGAATAGGTGGAAAACATAAGTGTTTTTAAGTTGTAGCTTGAGTATTCCATGTATCTTATAGATGTAATATTGTCTCCCTCTTTGCTTTCAAGGCGAACATTTTGAACTTTATATAGTCATATGTTTAAATCTATGCATCATAATAAACTAGTTAGTTCATCGTAATCGATTTTAGTTATTAATTTACATGTTACCACATGTGGAAAATAAAGTTTTATATGTGAAACCCAATTTTAATTAGTACTATTGATGTTAAGAACAAAATATCAAAATAGAATAAAAAACCTCAAACTAAGTACTCAAAGCCTTGAAAAAGAGAGAATTTCAAATAATAAGCCTCCTCAAGGGGGAAACCTAATTATACACCACATAAATTTACAAATACAAGATGATTCCAAATGAAAAGGTATCCTTGGTATATATAGGAGACTAGGAGGTACAATTACAACTAATGGACCCAAGTTGACATAAATAAAATAACAATACTAATGTAATATTCCCCAATTAAGGGTAATGGGCCACTATTTAGGGCTTAACATGCCCCTCCCCTTCAAACAAGTGTTCTACGCAATGGTTGATTATTTCCTGATGCTTCTGTATAAAAGACTCATCTTCCCAAGTGGAATATTTAGTAGGTAGTTTCTTCCACTTAATGAGATAATCTGAAATGGATCTATTCCTCAGCTGCATAACTCTTATGTCAATGATATCTGCATGCTCCAATATGATTTTTCATTCCTCATCAAGTTCTAGAAATATAGTTTGAACTGGGATCTTCTCACCTATAACCTTCTTTAAGAACAAAACATGGAAAACTAGGTGTACTCACGAAGATGTAGGCAAATCCAATTTGTATGCCATAGTACTAATATTTTTAAACACCTTATAAGGGCCATAGTACTTTGGTGATAATTTATTATCCTTAGATTTCTTGAGGTAAATTTGTTTGTATGGTTATAGTATTAAAAATACCCAATCCCCTACTTCAAAACTTATTTCACTACGATGATGATCTACTTGTTGTTTCATGTGATTATGTTCCATGGTTAGGTTTTTCTTTAAGAGTTGGAGAACTTGTTGTTGATGCTTGATGTGATATTCCACTTCTTGAACCTTAGATTTTTATTTTAGCGAAGACGTGATGGAAGGTGGGTGATATCCATATAATTTCATAAATGGTGTCATTTTTGTTGCAATATGAAAGGAAGTGTTATACCACCATTTTGCCAAGGGTAACCACTTGAACCATTGTGTTTCTTTATCAGATACAAAGAAACAAAGGTATCCTTCTAGAAATTTGTTCACTATATTGGTTTTTCCATCAAATTGATGATGATTAGATGAGATATGAGACAATTGAGTACCCAAACAGGAAAATAATTTTGTCCAAAAATGTCCAGTGAAGATGGGATCTTTGTCACTTACAATAATCTTTTGGCTTCCATGTAGCTTTTGAATTGTCTCAATGAATGCAGTGAAAGTTGTAGTGTCCTTGAAAGGATGAGAGAGTGCACAAAAGTGTGTGTAATTGGTCAGTCTGTCAATAATCACCATGATGACACTCTTTCCTTTATACTTCGGTAATCCCGTGATGAAATCCATGGAAACTTCCTCCTAGTGCTCACTTGGGATGGCTAATGGTTGTAAAAGAATTGGGGTCTTAATGCTTTCCACCTTGTTTTGTTGGCAAACCAATCATTCTTCCACAAACCTTTCAACATCAGTTTTAAGGCCATCCCAAGAAAATTCCTTCTTGTCCCTATGGTAGGTTTTCAAAAATCTTGAGTGACCTCGTACTAGAGAGGTTTGAAATTCCAAGAGTACCTTTTTCTTTAGTTGGGAGTTCTTACATAAGTATAAGAGATATTTGTACCATAGTGAATGATTTTTCCATGTAAATGTATATGATGCACTAGAATCCTATTGCAACCTTTGAATGAGATTCCACACATTTTCTTCATTCTTCCATTCATCCCTCGCTTCTCTTATCCAATTAGGTTTGATGATGGAGATAGCATAGAGAAAGGCCTCAACATATTCATTTTTTCTTGAGAGTGCATCTGCCACAACATTTTTCTTCCCTTTTTTGTAGATGATTTCAAAATCATAACCCAACATCTTGGTCACCCATTTTTGTTGTTATTCTGAATATAATCTTTTTTCCAAGAAGTTTTCAAGACTATCATGATTTGTTTTGACCTTGAAGTGCCTATCTATTAGGTAAGGGTTCCATTTCTTTAATGCATGTTGTATTTCCATCATTTCCATCTCATAAATGGGTTTGTCTAAGTCCTTTCCCTTGAGTGGTCGACTTTCAAAAGAAAGGGGTCTTCCTTCTTTCATTAGAACAACAACAATTCTATTTCCCGAGGCATCACATTCCACAATAAAGGTTTTTTTGAAGTCTCGTGTCATCAAGGAAAGATATTTGCACATCGCCTCTTTAATTTTTTCAAAATCTTGAGTTTCCTATGGAGTCCATGAAAATGAATCATTCTAAGTTAATGTCGTTAAAGGTGTTGTTATTCTTCCATAGTTCTGAACAAACTTGTGGTAGTAACCTCTCAAACCCAAAAATCCTCTAAGATTATTCAATGTTTTGGGAATCGGTGAATCCATCATGACCTTAATATTGTTAGGGTCTAACTTGACACCTTCATGAGATACAATATGAAAAAAATTGAATAAAAAGTGATAGGTTTTACCAAAAATTGTAAGTTAAGTTTAATGTACTTTATGCATTGGATCGATAAGAATGTGAAACACATAAAACTCCATAACCTGTTGTAGAATAATAATTATGACTTTTACTTGATGCTCGTTAATATTTAAAGAGTTCATCCATTATAAACCATGCTCCAAATTAAGAGAAGATAACATCAAAAAAGAAATACAAGTAGACATAAGAACTTTGTTAACGGAGTTCACCAATCTTTGGCTACGTCTCTGGGCCCGCTTCGAAGTAGAGGAACTCTTTCTTTCTCTTCAAATGCTCAAGTTCTCTTTACATTGGCTTTTTGTTGTTAAAAAAAATGCTTCAGATTTGTTGTGAAATACCACATTGCTCAGAAACATACATGCCTCAACAATCTCCTCTCAAAACATGGCTTAATGCCTCTCAAAACATGAAAAATGGACAATTTACACAAGTTGCTCCTCCAAATCCCTGCATCAAATTTTTTTCCCTCAAGCTCAAAAAGCATGGTTTATATAGTTTTTAGACCCAACAAGAGAAGCCCAACTTCCCCTGAATATCTAGCCTCTTTTTGGGATCAAATCCCCCTTCAAATGGCCAAAAGCTACTGAAAAATAGATATTATGGGCTAAACTTTAGGCAAAAACCCACTTTTGATTAAAAATACATGGAGTAGCGCCTAAGGTTGGGCATGCACTTTTAATTAAGGTCACATGAGCTTCATATGTCCAAGCGCTAGCCCAAAGGGTTTCACGTTGGCCCTAAACTTACACTAGCTCTGTGGATTGTGGTCATGTGATGCTTCTTCATGGGACCGCGCCCTCAATTCATGCCTAACACACGGTTATAGCCCCGTGGTCTAAGGTGGGTAGGTGATAAAATTGCAACCCTTTGATTGGTGGTACGTGGCTCCCTCCCGCGCTGGTGGTTTCAAGAAATAAAGCCCGTGCCCCTGTTGTATCGTGGTCACATATGGTGATAAATTCGTGGGCTAGAGATTTTCCCTAGTCCCCTCCTTTTCCACCCAATTGATATATGCACTTTATATATTAAAGTGTTGATTAAGTATAACAAGCACCAAAGTGACAGGTTGGAGTTTTGTCGTTTCCCAAAGTCTTCTCTCCTATCAACAGGTCGTGGGTTCCATTCTAGTGAGTTATCAATTTTTTAACAAAGCCATCAACCAATGAAGGGGTACCACATGGCAACCCACGCCTGGGCCACATGGAACCTCCACATTAAATCAACCATATGCCATGTGTAAAGAATTTATTGGTCCACGCTTGTATCACCTACCCAATCACATGTCGCCACCTGCCTCATCCACGTCAACATAATAAAGTGTCTTGGTGATGTGATGTTGATGTCATGATGACGTTAGCATTGAATTTTTTCCAGTTTGACCATTGACTTTTTCCCTCTTTGAGAATCTTATCAGAGTGTGATAACTCTTGCATACAACGTCTATTTGAGAAATTAAATATATGTCTGGAATCAGTGCAACAAGCCAATCAAAATGGAGTTGGTTTCATTCAATTCCAAGAAATTTCATTTTTGAGCATTTTCTAGACCTAGGGAGCCTCCTGGATCATTCTGCCCCACTTGGAAGCTTTTGGACCAACAAAAGTCTTCTTTTACTCAGGTAAGAAGTGAGGGTACTTCCTCCCCACTTGTCATGTATCATCTATCCTTTCTGTCGGGACAATGATCACCTGACTAATCACAACAAACATAAAAACTGAGATAACATTGTTTATCAAAGTAATCATCTCATTTATTGCACAATAATCTACATTCTTTGTCGAGTTTAGCATCCATACACAACTAAATAGTAGAAAACTAAACAACAATACTGAGTATGCGAATGAGAATGACAAAACATGCTTCCTCTTCTGAACATGAATAGTAAACAAAGTATGCAATTGAACCTCATGTTGTACTTCTTGTGACACTCCACGAATGTTCGAAACATATTGAACCATCTCATGTTTATCATCACTAACTTCCTATTTTTTTACATACATAAGTGTTGAAATTTTGTTGACATTTACCATTTTTTTTTACTTCCCTATAGTTGCAAAATATCTGTTATTTTTCATGCGATGAGCACGAACAATGTACTCTTTCCCACATTTCTTGAAGCAATATTTATTTTCCTTCCTGTAGAATATGGTTTTTCTATCATAAAGGTATGGGATTACCAGGACAACTCCACATATGTCTAGTGGCACTATATCAAGCTCTACTTCATCAACATAATTAGAATTGATTTCAAACTTAGTTTTACATTTCTTAGTTACTTGTAAATTATTATCACCACATATCCATCCCAATGGATATGGTCTAGGATGTGGCTTAGTTTCAAGTCCCAAGTTATTTACAACCTCTTCACTGATCAGATTGTCTTGTGATCCACTATCTACAAGAGTATCAATTTTAACATTATTTTTTATGACCCTTATGTGGAAAAGTTCGCCCCTTTTACACTCATAATTTACAACATTTGAATTAGAAGAGATAGTACTTGCAACAAAATTTATACCTTAGATTCCCATTGCTACAATTTTTGTCTCATCACCAGAGTTTCATCCAAGATCCACTTGAACTATCGCAATTGTGGTAGTCTTTCTTCCTTGGTTGGCATACTTCTTTGGCATCAACTGAGGATGCAAGATCCAACAATGATCTTCATCATGGCCTACCTTCTTGCAATGCTTGCAAGTAGGTTTCTCCTTTCTTGTTGTGGATTTCTTATTCTCTTTCTTTTTTCTTTTCCCTGAATCCTTTCTTTGCCAAGTATCTATAGAAACGCTATCACCAAAATTCCCTTTACTTGATTCAATGTGAATGGATTGTACATATATTTCATCAAAGTTAGAAGGATTTAACATAAGAATAGTGTGCTTGAGATAAGAATGTAAACCACCAATATATCTTAGGAGTGTCTCTTGTGTATATAAAGGAATACCCAAATTTAATTCTTTATTACGAAATATTTGAGTATATTATTGTACACTTTGATGCTTGTATTTCCTTAAACTTTGCCAATTGATGATTTCCTATTGCATGTATGCTAATGGATAAAATTGTTTCTTCAAAGCAGTGATAAAATCATTCCAGGAAGATAATTTTTTACCATTTTTCCTGAGATAATATTTAGTTTTTCTTTCCCACCATATGAGAATTGTGCCTCCCAATTTGAGACTTGCAAGTTGTATCTTTGTTTCATCATCAACAATCCTTTGTATCCTGCAATAGACTTATATCTGTCTAACCCAATTATCTAGGTTTTCTGCATCTAATTCACCATCATAAGTGGGTAAATTAAAATTTACATCTAACTTTAATAAAGGCATATCAAAAGAATGATGATTTTTTTAAGTTTTCTTTTCCTTGGAGGAATGTACACTTTCTTCACTTGTAGATGACAAGGATGAAGGAGAAGAAGGTTTGGAAGGTCCACGACCTCCAACTCCTCCTTCTGCTCTTACTGAAGATTCACCTTGTTCAACCTTTGGATTTCTTTGTTGACCTCTTTCATGGTAAATTTCCTCTACCATGGATTTCATCAATTGAAATGCCTCAAAGAAATCATCCTCGGATGCAAAAGGACATAGTTTTATCGGTGAAGACATCTCTTTCTTATGAGGTCTCCTTTGAATCTCTAGATTAAGAGCCTCAAGTTGGCCTTCTCCTTGCTTGAATTTGGCTCTAGTGAGCATCCAATGCTTGCAATTCTTGTCAAACCTTGAAAACCAAATGCTCTGATACCCTAAACTTGATCCAAAAATTATAGGCTTTAATGACAATTGCAGGTTAAGTTTAATGTACTTTATGCATCGGATCGATAAGAATTTTAAACACATAAAACTCCATAACTTGTTGCGGAATAATAATTATGACTTTTAATTGATGCTCATTAATGATTAAAGACTTCAGCCATTATAAACCATGCTGCAAATTAAGAGAAGATAACAACAAACAATAAAGAGAAGTAGACGCAATAACTTTGTTAATGGAGTTCACCAATATTTGGCTACATCTCTGGGCCCGCTTCCAAGTGGAGGACTTCTTTATTTCTCTTCAAATTCTCAAGTTCTCTTTACATTGGCTCTTTGTTCCTACAAAACATGCTTCAAATCTATTGTGCAAGTCCTCCTTGCTCAGATACATACATGCCTCAACAATCTCCTCTCAAAACATGGCTTAATGCCTCTCAAAACATGGCTTAATGCCTCTCAAAACATGAAAAATGGACAATTTATACAAGCTGCTCCTCTAAATCCCTGCATCAAAAATTTACCCCTCAAGCTCAAAAAGCCTGGTTTATATATTTTTTAGACCCAACAAGAGAAGAAAAACTTCCCCTGACGATTTGGCCTTTTTATGGGATCAAATCCCCCTTCAAATGGCCAAAAAATACATAATCTGGGATAAACTTTAAGCAAAAACCCACTTTTGATTAAAAATACACAGAGTATCCCCTAAGGCAGGGCGCGTGCTCCAAATTAAGGTCACATGAGCTTTATATGGCCAAGAGCTAGCCGAAAGGGATGCGCATTGGCCCTAAAATTGGGCTAGCTCCCTAAATTGTGGTCATGTGATGCTTATGCATGGGACCGTGCCCTCTATTTGCGCCCAACACTCGGTTATAGCCCCGTGGTCTAAGGTGGGTAGGTGATAATTTTGTGCCCCTTTGATTGGTGGTACGTGGCTCCCTCCAACGCTGGTGGTTTCAGGAAATAGTGTCCATGCCCTTGTTGTATCGTGGTCACATATGGTGATAAAGTCGTGGGTTGGGGATTAGCCCCAGCCCCCTCCTTTTCTTCCCCATTCATATATGCAGTTTATATATTAAAGTGTGGACTATGTATAACAAGCACCAAAGTGTCGCATTAGCATTTGGTCGTTTCCAAAAGTCTTCCCTCCTATAAGCAAGTCACAGGTTCCATTCTCGTGAGTTACCAAATTTTTTAACAAATACACCAACCAACGACGGGGTTCCACGTGGCAACCCATGCTTGGGCCATGTGGCAGCTCCAAATTAAATTAACCATATTCCATGTGTTAAGCATTTATTGTTCCACACTTATATCACCTACCCAATCACATGTCGCCACCTGCCTCTACCACCTCATCATAATAAAGTATCTTGGTGATGTCATACTCACATCATGTTGACGTCAGCATTGAATTTTTTCCAGTTCGCCATTCACTTTTTTCCTATTTGAGAATCTGATCAGAGTGTGATAACTGTCACATACAATGTCCATTTTATAAAGTAAATATATGGTCGGAATTAGCGCGACGATCCGGTCACAATGGAATTGGTTTCATTCAATTCCGAGAACTTTCATTTTTGAGCATTTTCTAGACCTGGGGAGCCTCTTGGATACAAAATTCTCTACTTCCTTCATCCCAAAGAAACATTTGGATGGTTTGGGATATAGTTTTTTCTCCTTTAGTAGTTGTAGCACTTTGTCAACATATTGAGCAGGATCCTCCCAAGACTTTCTATAGATTAGTATATGATCAGAAAATACTAACACAAATTTTTGAAGGAAGGGATTGAAGATGGAATTTATCAACCCTTGGAATGTGGAAGGTGCATTCATAAGGCCAAAAGGCATGAAAAAAAATTCATAATGGCCTTCATGAGTTCAAAATGTTGTTTTTGGGATATCTGCTTCCTTCATTCCAATATGATGATACCCTAAATGGATATCCAACTTTGTTAAGTAGATTGTTCCATGTAGTTCATATAACAATTCATGAATGAAGGGAATGGGAAAATTATCTTTAATACTGATCTTGTTGATCTCTCTATAATTTGGACACATATGCAATGAGCCCTCTTTATTGAGTACCATTACCATCGGTGTATATAAAGAAATTTTTCTAGGTCTAATAATTCCATCCTCTAACATTTCTTCAATCATACACTCAATTTCACTCTTTTGGGCATAAGGGTATATGTAAGGCCTGATGCTAGGAGGAACACTCCTAGGAATTAGGTGAATAGCATGATCATGATTTCGACTAGGTGGAAGACCTTTGGGAATATATTCAAATACTTTAGAATGCTTGTCAATAATCACTTGGATATCTAGTGGAATATATGTCTTAGATGTTTGAATATCTAGTGAGAATAGTTTTACAATTACACATTGATGCCCATTTTTCAATAATTTTGTCATTCCATTCAAGCTTATCAACTTACTAGGTTTCCCTGCCATACCCCTTAACTCAATTTCCTTTCCTTCCATTGAAAACTTCATGAAAGGTTCTTGAAAATTAAAATCCATTGTTCCCAATGATTGTAACCATTGGACTCGTAGTCAGACATCAACAACACCCATGGGAATTGAAATAATTGGACTACTCATTAATTATTCCCCCATAGTAAGATTGATCTTATGGCATTTTCCTGATAAATTGATACTTCCTCCATTTGCAATCATTACTTGAAACTCTAGCGCTGGATATATAAAGCAATTAAGAGATTTGGATAATTTATAGTGAATGAAATGAGTACTACCAAAATTAATTGGGAGTATTACCTTTTTATTTTTGATATATCCTTCAATCTTGAGGGTTTGAGGACTGATAATTCCAACCAATGCATTGCATGATATCTTGGGAGTCAACTCTTCAGAAGAAATCTCTTCTACATTTTCATCTTGAGATGGTTATTGTTCTTCTTCTTCTTCCTCTTCACAACCTATGTAGAATAATTTCTTGTCACCACACTTATGTCCCTTACTGTAGTTGTTGTCACAATCAAAGTATAAACCTTTTTATTTTCATTCCTCCAATTGTTGAGGTATTTTAGAAGAAGGAACATTATTCTCTTGATAGATGTTAGGAGTGGTCCTTCTAGTAGCCATAGCCATATTTTTACTTTCAACATTTCTCGCCACCCTGGATGCATTCTCCAATGATTTGGGTTGCCAAAGGTGAACCTCATGTTGAATGTTATCCTTTAAAGTTCCTATGAATACATCAATCAGGTGTTCATATGGAATATATGATACCTTTATATTCAATCTTTGGAATTTCTCAATGTGCTCCACAACTGAACCTTTTTACTTGAGATTTATCAATTTCCTAAAGAAGGTACTGCTCCTTGTATCCTCATAGTGTGTTATCATTTATTCCATGAAAATTGTCCAAGCGACAAGTGATTTGTGAGAACAAATCCATCAATACCACATATCCAAGACAACATATGATGGAATGGGACATCCCAAAGAACATATAGACAAATGTGTAACCCAATATAGATTGGTTCCACTAGAGGAATGGTCACATCACTCTATTCATACATTATAAGGCATAATGAGGAATTGGTATACAAAATTGGAACTGCGTAGAGGAATTGCAAAGTGGGGAGATTTGCAATAGAATTTTGTGATCACCTTTGCATTTAAACATGAGAATCTAGAAATACATGCATCATTGAAGTACATAAAAGAGAAGATATTTGAAGAACTAGAAGTTGAAATTGTAACATGTTAACAAAATTAGAATAGGCAGGAAGTCAAACAATTGTTACATTGTTACCGTGTCACAGAACATGACCCAACTGAAGAAAACCTATGGGATATTCAGATTACAGAAGTTGAAGGGGAAAGAGAAGTATAAGGTCCAAAATTAGAGTCAGAATAATTTGTTGGAACATTGAATATAAATAAGGTAAATATTGGAATAGGAGCGAATCCAAATATTGCAAGTATCGGTGGCTATTGGGATAACCAGATAGTGGAAAAAATAACAGAGTTACTGCGTGAGGATAGTGACTTGTTTCTAGTGACATTTTCATAAATGAAAGGGGTGGTGGGAGAAATTGAAGAAATGAATATCCCATTGAGACCATATGTTATACCTATAATTCAAATACCATATAGATTGAATCCAATATATAAACATAAAGTGAATACATGGATTGATAAATCTCAGAGGTTGGGATAATAGAACTTGTTGAAAAATCTGAGTGGATTATCCCTATGTTTGTTTAGGAGAAGAAGAAAGGGGGAATAATGATCTTTCCAGACTTAAGGAAGTTTAATGATGTTTTTTTTCATGATCACTTCCCTACTCCTTTTACAAATGAGGTATTGGAGAATGTAGGAGGACAAGAAGCATACTCATTTATTGATGTATTTTCAGGGTATCATCATATTAGAATAGCACTAGAGGATCATCATAACTACATTTTCCATAGAATGGGGGACATATTAGTACACAATTGTGCCCATTGGATTGAATAATTCCTCTGTTATCTTTTCAAGGGTAGTAGTAGTTACATTTAAAGATTTTATACATAAGTTTTTTTAGGTTTATCTCGATGATTGAACAATATTTAGTTTATTAAAAGATCATGTTGAAATTTTGAGACTAATGTTAGATAAGTGTAGATAGTTTTAAATCTCTTTGAACATTAAGAAATGAATATTCACCACACCATTTGGAATTTTACTAGGGCATGTGTTGTGTAAGCATGGTCTGTTGGTTGATCCTACCAAGGTTGTAGTTATTGTTAATTTACCACCACCTAAGTCAATACACAAATTGAGAGTTACAGTTGGTCATACATGATATTAGACAAAATTATAAAGAGCTATGCACATATTACTACGCCCATGGAGAAGTATTTAAAGAAGGATATTAAGTTTCAATGGAATAATGAGTGCCAATAGATTCTGGACCTATTGAAGGAGAAAATGATGACATCACCAATTCTGGTGTTTCCATATTGATCAAAGGAGTTCCATGTTAATGTGGACGCATCTTTAATAACACTTGGAGTAGTATTAACACAACCAGGAGAAGGTGAAATAGATCACCCAATAGCATTTGCAATTCATAACAGAATTATAATACAACATAAAAAGAAGGTTTTGATATGGTGTATGCATTGCATAAGTTAAAACATTATTTGTTAGGACAACATTTTAAGATGTTCACAAATCACTCTACTCTTAAATACCTGGTCAATGAGCCAATATTGGGGATAGAATATCTATATGATTGTTGTTATTCCAAGAGTTTGATTTGGAAGTAGCTGTGAAACATGGAATATTGAATGTAGGGCCTGATCATATTTCTAGGATAACCAATGCAAATGAACCAAGAAACTTGGAGGATAATTTTGTTGATGCAGAACTGTTTTTAGTGCATATTGTCGATGAGTATTTTTATGATATCATTGAATTTTTGAGTATAGGATTTTCTCCAAAGGAATATATCACTGCACAAAAGACAAATTTGGTGGTTAGAGTTGTAGATTAACAGCTTATTGTAGGACATTTGTATAAACTAGGTGTGACCCATGATTTTGTCCAAATAGGATTAAATATACCTCCCTCTTTGGCCTAGTATTGGAATCAGATGATACAAAATCTTCCTCAAATGACTAGGGGGCAAAGTCTTCTTGGGATCCATGATCTAGAAGAGAGGCTTAGAGGATAGTTTTTGCATCTCTACGGCAACCTCGTTAAAAAATGAAATAGAGGTTTCGAGGATAGTTTTTGCATCTCTACGGCAACCTCGTTAAAAAATGAAACAGAGGTTTTGAGGATAGTTTTTTGCATCTCTGAGGCAACCTCGTTAAAAAATGAAACAGAGGACTTGAGCATGATTTTTTGATTTCAAACTCATTAAAAAATGAAAGCAGACTTGTGCATGGTTTTTTGATTTCAAGCTCGTTAAAAAATGAAACCACTTACGAGGATAGTTTTTTGTCTCTGTGGAAACCTCGTTAAAAAATGAAACCAAGGTTATGAGCATAGTTCTTGTTTCTGTTTCAAGCTCGTTAAAAAATGAAATAGTTTTCCCCCTCTCTGTTTGAGTCAAGTCCTTCATCTAGTATTTGAAGCTTCATTTTCCTCCACCTTTGTCATTGGATGAAACGAAGCTTGGGGGACATTTACCTCAACCTCTGGACTTCATGTTGAAGTTTGAGCCACTAGCTTCTTAAGTTGGGGGCTAAGTACCAACCATGCGTTGGGAAGTTGCAAGCATAGTTTTGTTTAGTTTTTAAGCTTGTGTAAAAAATTAAAATCTATTCCAAGCATAATTTTGTTTTTCTTTAAAGCTTGTGTAAAAATGAAAACAATCCCGGGCTTAGTATTTTTTCTTTCTCATGTTTGTAAATACATGAGAATAAGTTACCGAGCTTAGTCTTTGTTATTTCTCGTGCTCGTAAATCAATGAGAATATAACCGAGTATACTTTTATCACTTTTTTCCGACTCGTAAAGGTTATACGAAAAAGGAACCCCCCGGAGTTCCCTCTAATCTCTTTTCAGACTCTCTAAACATGAAAAGATTGCTGAGCGACCTTTTTCATTTCACGCTCGTTAAAGTATTTGAAGAAAATGTCTATTGAGCGATAGTTTATCTCTTTTTCGGTCTCATCAGACTATTTTATGAAAAAGGAACTGAGAGAGTTCTCTTTTAAGTGTTTTTCCAAACTCTATAATCATGAAAAAACTTCGATTTTTCTATCTCTGGACTCGTTAAACAAACATTGACAAACCCGTGATGGGATCGAACCACTCCTTCTTAGGGTTTTTTAAACATACTCCGAGGGACTCATTCGATGGATGAGCTTACATCAACAAGCATATGTTATCCTCCTCAAGCTTGCGTAAAAATAAAGAGGTACTCGACAGAAATGGTGGGGGGGAGTTTGGGAAAGGGATATGTTTTCATTTTCGTATTAATTGGCAGTAAGTGTCGCTCTTGAACATGACACCCCCTATTCATCATTTGAAGTCGGTTTGGTAAATCCATTTGTCTCTCATTCGATTTGTTACAAGGTCATTCCCTGTGTCGTCTTTGAGTCAATGTTGCCAAATCATTGGTCGTGTCATTCATATGTTCAAGAGAAGTCCATCTGTAACCTATCTTGAGTCATCCAGTTGCAGTTATCCATTCTCTCTGTGTCGGCCATCCCTGTGTCCAGTCCAATTCACGTCATACTCTGTTTCACCTTCAAAATCTATTACTCATTTGATGTCATTGATGGGGGATACATCAAGGCCCTCTTGTGAAGAGTTTTGTTCCATCGACTTCAGCTCATTATCCGACATCAAGACTTAGAAATTATTTGGTACCTGGGATCTTGCATGCCTCAATGGCAGGTTTCCTCACTTTCGACAGTGGGTTTACATCACTGACCCCTGCTCGAAATATTCCATCAGATGTTTGACATCAACTAATTTATTCACACTCGATGGATTGTACTATAGTACCTTTGGAGTCATTGACATCAATGGTTATTTCCCTCACACTTGTTAATGCTTTCATCAATGACCGGTAATCAAGTGGTTTCTACCATGTTCGACTTCAACACATGTAATCACATGGTTAGATTCGTACTTTGGGCGATGAGATTGAAGACCCTGGATATCATCTTTGTGATCCAGGTTGTGATGGAGTATGTATAATTTGTGACACATAGATCCACTATGTATGTCTCGTGGCTATGTCGTCTTGATTTAAAATTTCTCCCATAGATCCACAGTGTATTCCAGTGGCTATGCTATATTTTGACGACATGGATCCACAGTGTATGATTGGTGGCCATGACCCATGTCTATAATGTCATCAGTCTATGATCTGAGTACGGGAATGCCTACCTCAGAATTAATATATATGATATTCTGCAGATGCTTGGTTGTTCACAGGTTTCCGATTAGATGTGCTCCTGGTTCCCGACACACACATCCAGCTTACAAAGTATATCGGTTGTCACTGGTTCCAACATCATACTTTGGGGGGCATTCTATTACCCATGATTTTGGTCATCATGATGACGTATTGATGATGGTGTACTCAGTCGCTTCATTAGAACTTTCTCCTGAGAAAAGTTACCTTCATCTCTTTCCAGAAATCACATTTTTGAGGACTATTCGCAGGCTGCTAGTATATTTGCCTGTGAGAATGCATGATTCTTGCAGGATGCATTAAGCCAGGGTGCGAGAATTTCACACTGTGTTGAACTGCTAGGGTGCGAACTCTTTCTTAAGAAAGGAAAAATATGAATTCTTGATGCTTCTAGAAGGGAATCTTCTAGAAGGATGAGATGGCATTAGAATGGTTGTCCTAGTACTGGATTCTCTGATATTTTGGGATCATTCTTATCCAAGTAACTAATTCATTCTCTCCTATATATTGAGGAAATTCTCATGGAAAAGGTTAAGTAAGAAGGTTAAGCAAGATTCATTTGAGAATCGGTGAAATAATTGTGTGAAGGACTGATGCTACGACAGCTAGGAGACTCCAGCAAGTTCATCCAAAAGAGTTGATCTTCTTCATGCAAGTGAGAAAGTGTATGTGTCGGAGCCAAGGACCATCGAAAGGAAGTTTGCAACATCAAGGCTCAGGTTGTAATCTTTACTTTCCATTAATATGATACAGTAATATGTCCCTTTCCCATAAAGCTAGTTCCACTTTATTCTATAACTCCTTGATCATATACATAGATTGACTGTTGAATAGATTGTGTTTTCTTCACTTCGGTTGGTTTGTATTGTTTTGGTCTTGACTGTACGAGAGCACTGGAGTGAAGAGGGAGCAACAAATACCAAAGGAAGCGATAATAAGGTATGTTCTTTGTTCTTGCCTCCTATTTAATTCAATGGTTAGAATCTAGGGAAAGAGTCATGTTCTATCTTTCTTTGTTCTAGATCCAGGTGGATCTAGGGAGATCGGTTTGTGTCTGAACTTACGAATTTATCCAATAACACTAGGAGAACATAATATTTTAAGGAGATGTGGCATGGAGCATGAACGTCCTATCATTTTAGCAGAAGCACATGAAGGGATAACATGAGGACATTATGTAGGTAAATCCACTGCGTAGAATATACTACGTGCAGGATTATGGTGGCCAATAGTTTCTAAGGATGAAAAGGAGTATTGTGAGGCTTGCGATGTCTATCAGAGGGTAGGGAAGTTATCCAGGAGGGATGAGATACCATTAAAGCCTCAGGTAACTATTAAAGTGTTTCAAAAATGATAAATTGACTTTGTAGGTACAATTAATCCACCAAATAGAATATCAGGAGAAAGGTATATAATTACAACGACAAAATATTTCACCAGATGGGTTGAAGCAGTAACATTAAAATATTGCAGCGCACTTCCTATTTGAACATGTGATTACAAGATTTGGATGCCCTAGGATTTTGATAAGTGATCGGGGAACTCATTTTATCAATATTACCATCTAGGTAATTTTTGAATAATTTGAGATACACCATGAGAAGAGCACACCATACTATCCTCAAGCTAATGGAATATTGGAAGTATTTAATAAGATTTTGGAGAATGAGTTAACTAATATTTTCAATGTGATTAGGCATGATTGGGATTTGAAGATACTAGCCATATTATGGGATTATAGAACTAAATCCAAGAAACTCATAGGACATGCACCTTTCATATTGGTGTATGGTTAGAAAGTAGTAGTCCCTTTGGAGTATTTGATATCTAGTCTGTGCATTGCAGCTATTACAAACATGATAGAAAGAGGTGCAACCCAAGAAAGTTTGGCTCAACTCATGGAATTAGATGAATAAAGGATTATGATTGGTTTCCATTAGGAAAGTACATAAAGAAAAGGATAAATATTGGCATGATAGATACAGAAAGAAGAAGAAATTTAAGGAAGGATATATGGTTCTCCTCTAGGATAGTAAATACTTACAACACCCAGAGAAATTCAGGGTTCATTGGCTAGAACCATATAAGATAAAGTCTATCAAATATGGAGGCCTTATGAAGCTCCAAGATTAAACATGAAAATAAATGCAAGGATTGGTGAATGGTAGTTGATTGAAACTGTATAGGGATAGTTGAACCAACAACCCTTAATAGTTCCATTGTAGGAAAACAAATTGTACATAGTGTATATAGTAGAAATAGAAAAATAAAGAAAGAAAGAGAAAAGAAAATTGGAAAAACAAAAACAAAAAAATATGAAGTAGATGGACAAGTGTTTTGCATGTTGTAAGATGATGTAGCACGGATAAGATGGTAATTGAAATGAAAGAACAAGAATACACTGTGCGCCAGAGAAATGTGACTAGACAAAAAAATATGTGCATCGATACAGAGATTAGCTGAAAAAAGGAAAAAGGAGGTGGTAGGAAAAGTACAGCATGACAGAGAATTTATGGCACGACGTATAAAAGTGGAAAAAGTGAACAGGAAGAATCACTGTGACTTGGTGAAAATTGGAGCTAAGAGGCAAAAAATAAGAATGAGAAGGTTATTTTGAGGTGATTCAGATAATATTTAGAGCATCCCTGTAACATCCCCGACCACCAAGGTTGGGTCATGCTATAACAGGGATGCTCTGAAATAACAGGGATATAGCATCCCTGTTTGAACATTAAAAAATGCATATTCAACACACCATTTGGAATTTTACTGGGGCATGTATTGTGTAAGCATGTTCTGTTGGTTGATCCTACCAGGGTTGTTATTATTGTTAATTTACCACCACCTAATTCAATGCATAAATTGAGAGTTATAGTTGGTCATACATGATACTATACAAATTTATAAAGAGCTATGCACATATTACTGTGCACATGGAGAAGTATTTAAATAAGGATATTAAGTTTCAATGGAATGATGAGTGCCAATAGATTGTGGACATATTGAAGGAGAAAATGGTGACATCACCAATTATGGTGTTTCCAGATTGGTCAAAGGAGTTCCATGTTCATGTTGATGTATCGTCAATAACACATGGAGAGGTATTAACAAAACCAGGAGAAGGTGACATAGATCACCCAATAGCATTTGCGAGTCATAACAGAATTATAATACAACAGAAAAGGAAGGTTTGTATATGGTGTATGCATTGCATAAGTTTAAACAATATTTGTTAGGAAAACATTTTAAGATGTTAACAAATCACTCTGCTCTTAAATACCTGGTAAATGAGCCAATATTGAGGGTAGAATATGTAGATGATTGTTGTTATTCCAAAAGTTTGATTTTCAAGTAGTTGTGAAACATGGAAGATTGAATGTAGGGCCTGATCATCTTTATAGGATAACCAATGCAGAGGAACCAAGCAACTTGGAGGACAATTTTCTTGATGCAGAATTTTTTTCAGTGCAGATTGTCGATGGGTATTTTTATGATATCATTGAAATTTTGAGTATAGGATTTTCTCCAAAGGAATATATCACTGAAAAAAAGACAAATTTGGTGGTTAGAGTTGTAGATTACCAACTATTTGTAGGACATTTTTATAAACTAGGAGAACATAATATTTTAAGGAGATGTGGCATGGAGCATGAACGTCCTATCATTTTAGCAGAAGCACATGAAGGGATAACATGAGGACATTATGTAGGTAAATCCACTACGTAGAAGATACTATGCAGAGGATTATGGTGGTCAATAGTTTCTAAGGATGAAAAGGAGTATTGTGAGGCTTCTGATGTCTGTCAGAGGGTAAGGAAGCCATTCAGGAGGGATGCGATACCATTAAAGCCTCAAATAACTATTAAAGTGTTTCAAAACTGAGAAATTGACTTTGTAGGTACAATTAATCAACCAACTAGAATATCAGGAGAAAGGTATATCAATACAACGCCAAAATATTTCCCCAGATGGGTTGAAGTAGTAGCAGTAAAAGATTGCACCACACTTCCTATTTGAACATGTAATTACAAGATTTGGATGCCCTATGATTTTGATGAGTGATCAAGGAACTCATTTTATCAATAGTAACATCTAGGTAATTCCTGAAGAATTTGAGATACACCATGAGAAGAGAACACCATATTATCCTCAAGATAATGGAATAGTGGAAGCATTTAATACAATTTTGGAGAATGACTTAACTAATATTTTCAATATGAATAGGGATGATTGGGATTTGAGGATACTAGAAATATTATTGGATTATAGAACTAAATGCAAGAAACTCATAGGACATACACCTTTCATATTTGTGTATGGTTACAAAGTAGTAGTCCCTTTGGAGTATTTGATACCTATTCTGTGCATTGCAGCCATTAAAAACATAATAGAAAGAGGTGCAACCCAAGAATGGATGGCTCAACTCATGGAATTAGAAGAATAAAGGATTATGACTGGTTTCCATTAGGAAATTACATAAAGAAAAATATAAATCTTGGCATGATAGATACAAAAATAAGAATAAATTTAAGGAAGTATATCTGGTTCTCCTCTATGATAGTAAATACTTACAACACCCAGGGAAATTGAGGATGCATTATCTAGAGCCATATGAGATAAAGTCTATCAAATATGGAGGCCTTGTGCAACTCCAAGATTAAACAGGAAAATAAATGCAAGGATTGGTTAATGGTAGTTCACTAAAACTATATAGGGATAGTTGAACCAACAACCCTTAATAGTTGCATCGTAGGAAAATAAATTGCACATAATGTATATAGTAGAAATAGAAAAATAAAGAAAGAAAGTGAAGAGAAAATTGGAAAAACAAAAACAAAAAAATATGAAGTAGATGGACAAGTGTTTTTCATGTTGTAAGATGATGTAGCACGAAGAAGATGGTAATTGAAATGAAAGAACAAGAATACACTGTGCACCAAAGAAATGGGACTAGACAAAAAAATATGTGCATCAATAGAGAGAGTAGCTGAAAAAGGAAAAAAGGAGGTGGTAGGAAAAGTACAACAAGACAGAGAATTTATGGCACAACGTATAAAAGCGGAAAATGTGAACAGGAAGAATCATTGTGACTTGGTGAAAATGGGAGCTAAAAGGTGAAAACTCATAATGAGAAAGTTATTTCGAGGTGATTCAAAGAATATTCAGAGCATCCTTTTAATATCCCCGGCCACCCAGGTTGGGCCATGCTATAATAGGGATGCTCTGAAATAACAGAGATATAACATCCCTGTTTGAACATTAAGAAATGCATATTCAACACACCATTTAGAATTTTACTAGGGCATGTGTTGTGTAAGCATGGTATGTTGGTTGATCCTGCCAAGGTTGTTGTTATTGTTAATTTACCACCAGCTAAGTCAATGCTCAAATTGAGAGTTACAGTTGGTCATACATGATACTACACAAATTTATAAAGAGCTATGAAAATATTACTGCCCCCATGGTGAAGTATTTAAAGAAGGATATTAAGTTTCAATGGAATGATGAGTGCCAATAGATTGTGGACATATTGAAGGAGAAAATGGTGACATCACCAATTCTGGTGTTTCCACATTGGTCAGAGGAGTTCCATGTTCATGTGGATGCATCTTCCATAACATTTGGAGCAATATTAACACAACCAGGAGAAGGTGAGATAGATCACCCAATAGCATTTGCAAGTCATAATAGAATTACAATACATCAGAAAAAGAAGGTTTGGATATGGTGTATGCATTGCATAAATTCAAACATTATTTGTTAGGCCAACATTTTAAGATGTTCACAAATCACTCTTCTCTTAACTACCTAGTCAACGAACCAATGTTGGGGGTAGAATATGTAGATGATTGTTGTTATTCCAAGAGTTTGATTTTGAAGTAGTTGTGAAACATGGAAGATTGAATGCAGGGCTTGATCATCTTTCAAGGATAACCAATGCAAAGGAACCAAGCAACTTGGAGGACAATTTTCTTGATGTAGAACTATTTTCAATGCAGATTGTTGATCAATATTTTTATCATATCATTGAATTTTCGAGTATAGGATTTTCTGCAAAGGAATATCTCACTACACAAAAGATAAATTTGGTGGTTAGAGTTGTATATTACCAAGTTATTGTAGGACATTTGTATAAACAAGGAGAACATAATATTTTAAGGAGAGGTGGCATGGAGCATGAACGTCCTATCATTTTAGCAGAAGCGCATGAACGGATACCATGAGGACATTATGTAGGTAAAGCCACTACGTAGAAGATACTACGTGCAGGATTATGGTGGCCAATAGTTTCTAAGGATGAAAAGGAGTATTGTGAGGCTTTTGATGTCTGTCAGAGGGTAGGGATGCCATCCAAGAGGGATGAGATACCATTAAAGCCTCAGGTAACTATTAAGGTGTTTCAAAAATGAGAAATTGACTTTGTAGGTACAATTAATCCACCAACTAGAATATCAAGAGAAAGGTGTATCATTACAACGACAAAATATTTCACCAGATCGGTTGAAGCAGTAGCAGTAAAAGATTGCAGCACACTTCCTATTTGAACATGGAATTACAATATTTGGATGCCCTAGGATTTTGATGAGTGATCACGTAACTCATATTATCAATAGTACCATCTAGGTAATTCCTAAAGAATTTGAGATACACCATGAGAAGAGCACACCATACTATCCTCAGGCTAATGGACTAGTGGAAGCATTTAATAAGATTTTGGAGAACGACTTAACTAAGATTTTCAATGTGAATAGGGATGATTGGGATTTGAAGATACTAGCAATATTATGGAATTATATAACTAAATGCAAGAAACTCATAGGATATACACCTTTCATATTGGTGTATGGTTAGAAAGTAGTAGTCCCTTTAGAGTATTTGATACCTAGTTTGTGCATTTCATCCATTACAAACATGATAGAAAGAGGTGCAACCCAAGAAAGGTTGGCTCAACTCCTGGCATTAGAAGAATAAAGGATTATGAATGGTTTACATTAGGAAAGTACATAAAGAAAAAGATAAATCTTGGCATGATAGATACATAAAGAAGAATAAATTTAAGGAATGATATCTAGTTCTTCTCTATGACAGTAAATACTTACAACACCCAGGGAAATTCAAGATGCATTAGGTAGACCCATATGAGATAAATTCTATCAAATATGGAGGCCTTGTGCAACTCCAAGATTAAATAGGAAAATAAATGCAACGATTGGTGGATGGTAGTTGACTGGAACTGTATAGAAATAATCGAACCAACAACCCTTAATAGTTGCATCGTAGGAAAATAAATTGAACATAATGTATATAGTAGAAATAGAAAATTAAAGAAAGAAAGAAAAAACAAAATTGGAAAAACAAAAAAAAAAAAAATATGAAGTAGATGGACAAGTGTTTTGCATGTTGTAAGATGATGTATCATGAAGAAGATGGTAATTGAAATGAAAGAACAGGAATAAACTGTGCATCATAGAAATGTGACCAAACAAACAAATGTGTGCATCGATACAAAGAGTAGGTGAAAAAAGGAAAAGGGAGGTGGTAGGAAAAGTACAACACAATAGAGAATTTATGGCAAGACATATAATAGCGGAAAACGTGAACAGGAAGAATCACTGTGACTTGGTGAAAATGGGAGCTAAAAGGCAAAAACTTAGAATGAGAAGGTTATTTTGAGGTGACTCAAAGAATATTCAGAGCATCCCTGTAACATCACCACCCACCCAGGTCGAGCCATGTTATAAAAGGGATTCTCTGAAATAACAGGGATATAGCATCCCTGTTTGAACATTAAGAAATGCATATTCAACACACCATTTGGAATTTTACTAGGGCATTTGTTGTGTAAGCATGGTTTGTTGGTTGATCCTGCCAAGGTTGTTGTTATTGTTATTTTACCACCACCTAAGTCAATGTGAAAATTGAGAGTTACAGTTGGTCATACATGATACTATACAAATTTATAAAGAGCTATGAAAATATTACTGTGCCCATGGTGAAGTATTTAAAGAAGGATATTAAGTTTCAATGAAATTATGAGTGCCAATAGATTGTGGACATATTGAAGGAGAAAATGGTGAAATCACTAATTCTGGTGTTTCCATATTGGTGAAAGGAGTTCCATGCTCATGTGGACGCATCTTCGATAACACTTGGAAAAGCATTAACACAACCAGGAGAAGGTGACATAGATCACCCAATAGGATTTGCAAGTCATAATAGAATTATAATACAACAGAAAAAGAAGCTTTGGATATGGTGTATGCATTGCATAAGTTCAAACATTATTTGTTAGGACAACATTTTAAGATGTTCACAAATCACTCTTCTCTTAAATACATGGTCAACGAGCCAATATTGGGGGTAGAATATGTAGATGATTGTTGTTATTCCAAGAGTTTGATTTTGAAGTAGTTGTTAAACATGGAAGATTGAATGCAGGGCCTGATCATGTTTCCAAGATAAGCAATGCAGAGGAACCAAGAAACTTGGAGGACAATTTTGTTGATGCGGAACTTTTTTAAGTGCAAATTGTTGATGAGTACTTTTATGACATCATTGAATTTTCGAGTATAGGATTTTCTGCAAAGGAATATCTCACTGAACAAAAGATAAATTTGGTGGTTAGAGTTGTATATTACCAAGTTATTGTAGGACATTTGTATAAACTAGGAGAACATAATATTTTAAGGAGAGGTGGCATGGAGCATGAACGTCCTATCATTTTCGCAGAAGTGCATGAAGGGATACCATGAGGACATTATGTAGGTAAAGCCACTACGTAGAAGATACTACGTGCATGATTATGGTGGCCAATAGTTTCTAAGGATGAAAAGGAGTATTGTGAGGCTTTTGATGTCTGTCAGAGTGTAGGGATGCCATCCAAGAGGGATGAGATACCATTAAAGCCTCAGGTAACTATTAAGGTGTTTCAAAAATGAGAAATTCACTTTGTAGGTACAATTAATCCACCAACTAGAATATCAAGAGAAAGGTATATCATTACAACAAAAAAATATTTCACCAGATGGGTTGAAGTAGTAGCAGTAAAAGATTGCAGCACACTTCCTATTTGAACATGGAATTACAATATTTGGATGCCCTAGGATTTTGATGAGTGATCACGGAACTCATTTTATCAATAGTACCATCTAGGTAATTCCTAAAGAATTTGAGATACACCATGAGAAGAGCACACCATACTATCCTCAAGCTAATGGAATAGTGGAAGCATTTAATAAGATTTTGGAGAATGACTTAACTAATATTTTCAATGTGAATAGGGATGATTGGGATTTTAAGATACTGACAATATTATGGGATTATAGAACTAAATGCAAGAAAATCATAGGACATACACCTTTCATATTTGTGTATAGTTAGAAATTAGTAGTGCCTTTATAGTATTTGATACCTAGTCTGTGCATTGCAACCATTACAAACATGATAGAAAGAGGTGTAACCCAAGAAAGGTTGTCTCAACTCATGGAATTATAAGAATAAAGGATTATGACTAGTTTCCATTATGAAAGTACATAAACAAAAAGATAAATCTTGGCATGATAGATACATAAAGAAGAATAAATTTAATAAAGGATATATGGTTCTCCTCTATGATAATAAATACTTACAACACCCAAGGAAATTCAGGATGCATTTGTTAGAGCCATATGAGATAAATTCTATCAAAGATGGAGGCCTTGTGCAGCTCCAAGATTAAACAGGAAAACAAATGCAAGGATAGGTGAATCATAGTTGATTGAAACTGTATAGGGATAGTCGAACCACCAACCCTTAATAGTTGCATCATAGGAAAATAAATTTCACATAATGTATATAGTAGAAATAGAAAAATAAAGAAAGAAAGAGAAAAGAAAATTGAAAAAACAAAAACAAAAAAATATGAGGTAGATGGACAAGTGTTTTGCATGTTGTAAGATGATGTAGAACGAAGAATATGGTAATTGAAATAAAAGAACATGAATACACTGTGCGCCATAGAAATGTGACTAGACAAAAAAATATGTGCGTTGATACAGAGAGTATCTAAAAAAAGGAAAAATGAGGTGGTAGGAAAAGCACAATGTGAGAGAGAATGCATGGCATGACATATAAAAGTGGAAAACATGAATAGGAATAATCACTGTGACTTGGTGAAAGTGGGAGCTAAAAAGAGAAAAATCATAATGAGAAGGTTATTTCGAGGTGTTTCAGATAATATTCAGAGCATCCCTATAAAATCGTCGACCACCCACTCTAAAATAACAATAAATTCTATACATACAACATATACATGCTAAACTCATAAATATAAAACATGTACAAATACACAACATGCAATTGAATACATAAATGGTACTTACTTTTTTATGAAAGACCACCAACTATGTATAGACCTTCCACGAAACTCTCGGCCTTAGACCACGCTTCTCATCACTCTCAATAGTGAGTCACCCCCGAGATGGCACTAAACTCCACCTGTGTAAAGTGATTCCTAGGATAGGTTGAGACGAAAGGAAGTTGCACCATCAACAGGAAGGATTCTATCCCAGGAGCCAAATCACACTAATAGCCTACAACTTCTCATTCCCCACATGTGTGTCCCACCCTAGGAAGTGTTCCTCTTCTTTGCTCAAAATTCCTTCGACTGCCCCACTTCCCTTCCAAGGCTTCAGCAATAGGATATACAGAAATTCTCAGAGCACTATAGCTGTCATTGAGCTCCCTCTGGGAAAATCACTTCCCCAACAAACTCTCTCACCTGGAGAGAGTTGCTTATAGACTTGACAACTTGCTTCTTCAGTACACTCCTAGGTCAATCGATTAAGGGTGATGGAAACATCAAATTCGTTCGTGAATGAGTGAATGGGGAAAAAGATGCAAAACAGTCTATTTCCCCCCACCTATATTCTCATGTGCCATGATTGATACATGGCTCTCTTGGATCTCGTTTCTCTCCACTTGGGATTCATTCACTCTTCCATGATACTTACGATAAAACAATTATCCTCACCTTAGTCTTTAGGAAATAATAATATAATATTCTCTTGGGTTTAAGTCATCAAGCATAGCCCTTTTTCCCTAGTCTCTTAGTCCCTTCCCTTTCCCTACCTAGTGGAACTTAGTCTCCCATTCTATTTTATCGTGGTCATTCTACACACAACAATGTATTATATTAATGATATGAGTGTTTACATATAAAAAAATAGGCTCATTGGCCTTTAGGATATAGGCTCATTGGGATTTAGGATATAGCCTCATTGGCCTTTAACATCTAGGATCTCTATCCTAAACATCACATAAGACTCCTCATTTATAATCACCTAGCTCACCAGCTTACAAAACATGTTTACAATTCCGCAGAGACTTGGCCTTGGGGTATTATAATCTTCTCCTCTTATTTATGCAGTTTTCTTAGTGCATCTTATTTATATATTACATCAATAATTTTCATAAATCTTCAAAAATATGTGGTTATTCTGCCCGCATGGAATCTTCATGCTCCCAAGTTGCATCCTCTAGAGCGTACTAGGTCCATTGGACCTTTACAAGATCTATTGCTCAATTTTCAAGCTCCTTGATCTTTTGGTCCAGTATGCACACCAAATGCACTTGAAAAGTGCCTTCTTTCTCCACCTGACTCATATTCCAATCAATAACATCATTAGCATCGGGTATATACTTTTTGATAAATGATACATTGGATACATTATGAATAGTCATAGATGCAGGTAAAGAAAACATATAAGCTACAATCCCAATCCTCTCTAGGATTTCAAATGACCCACAATATTGATTTTCCAACTTTGAATAGTTTCCCAACTTCAGGGAACTTCTTTTGGCCCTCATTTTCAAGTATACATGATCACCCACGTAGAATTCTCTTTGAATTCTTCCCTTATCATCATAACTTTTCTTCCTGTCTTGAGCAGTCTTTAAATTCTTCCTTATTTTTTACATCTTCTCTTCCATTTCCCTGAGAAAATCTGGCCCGACTACTTCTCTATATTTTGGGTTGTCTAAGCTTACTGGCATGTTTCACTTTCTACCATAAAGTGCCTAAAATCCCTTCAGAGATGTTTGGTACCCATTGTTGTAAGTAAACTCTACCAAGTGTAGATAGTGTTCCCAATTTGATGGCCTATCCATCACATACATCCTCAATATATCCACAATCACTTGGTTCACCCTATTTTTTTTCCCATCATATTCTGGATGATAAGGTGTGCTAAAACTTAGATTTGTTCCAAATCCTTTAAACAAGCCTTTCTAGAAGTTTGAGGTAAACTTTGGGTCTCTCTCAGACACAATTTTCTTGGGAATACCATGCAATCGAGCTAATTCCCTCATATAAATATCAACAACATTGGTTTCCTTGTGAGTAAGCTTCACTGAAATGAAATGGGAAGCTTTTGTAAGATTTTCCATGACCACCATGATCGAATAATGTTGCTTGCTTGTTCTGGGAAGTTTGGTGATGGAGTCCATTTTCACCACTTTCCATTTCCACTCAGGGATAGGTAATGGATGCAACAACCTAACTAGGTGTCTATGCTCAGCCTTGAGCTTTTGACACTCCAAACAATTGACAATGTACTCATCAATTTCTTTCATCATGCCTAGCCAATAATATTGGCTCTTGACTACTGCAATTGTTTTATGTTATCCTCAGTGTCCAACATAGGGTACATTATTCATATGTTTCAAAATTAGTATTCTCAAATATTGGGAATGGGGTACATAAATTATGTTTTTGTACATGATAATTTCATCAATCCCCAACTTGTAATATTCAACCTTCTACTGCAAATTATGTTGTTGTAATTTTGTTACTAATACCTTGTATTGGAAATCTAATTTTGCAGCTTCCAAGACTATGTCCTTCAAATCAGATTGATAAATGTTTATGGTTGTAGCATGCAACTCATGAACTCTCCTGATGAGTGCATCAACCACCTTGTTCTCTTTCCCCTTGATATGCTTTATATCAAAGTCATACTCACTGAGAAATTCCAACCATCTACTCTGCCTAACATTTAAAGTTGGCTGATCAAATAAATATTTCATACCATTATGGTTTGTTCTCAGCTCAAACCTTTTTACCATGAGGTAGTATCTCTACTTATTCAAGGCATGCACTATGAATTCCAATTCCAAATCATGAGTGGCATAGTGCCTTTCATGCTCCTTCAACTTTCTTGATTCGTAACATATGACATACCCCTTCTTACTAAGGAATCCACCAAGTCCTTATTTGCATGCATTTGTGTGCGTAGCATGAAATATTTATTCGGATGAACAATCCTTATAATTGGAGCACTAGTTAAAAACTCTTTAAATTTGAGAAGCTCTTTTCACCCTCTGTTGTCCATTGAAACTTCATCCCCTTCCTTTGAAAGGAAATGATAGGGTGAGAAATCCTTGAAAACACTACAATGAATATTTTGTAGTAGCCAGTTAGACCCATGAAGGATCTGAATTTGTCACATTCTTAGGTGCTTTCCACCCTATAATAAATTCAATATTTCTAGGGTCCATTGCTATCCCTTCTTCGGATATGATATGCGCTAAATATTGAATTTGGTTTTGATAAAATGAGAACTTGCTCAATTTGGCATACAAGTGGTGGTCTCTTAACACGTGTAAAACCATCTTCAAGTGATTCTCATGTTCCTCTTATGACTTGGAATATATAAGGATGTCATCCAAAAATACAATGATAAACTTGTCTAGGTACTCTCTAAAAACACAATTCATTAAACACATAAAAATAGATGGTGCATTTAATAACCCAAATGACACCACTATGAATTCACAATGACCACACCTTTTTCTGAAGGAAGTCTTGCTAATATTTTCATCTTTAATTCTCACTTGATTCTAACCATATCTAAGATCAATGTTTCAAAATATTTTTTCATTCTTCAATTGATCAAAGAGATCATTGATCCTTGGAAAATGATACTTGTTCTTTACAGTTACCTTGTTCAATTATCTGAAATCAATGCATAATCTCAATAATTCATCTTTCTTCTTCACAAATAAAGTTTGGGCACCCCAAGGTGACACACTTGGGCATATATACCCCTTCTTTAGAATTTCTTCAAGTTGTATTTGCAGTTCCTTCAACTCTAGAGTACTCATCCTGTAATGAGTCTTGGATACTGGACTTTTTCTAGGCATTAAGTTTATAGAGAAATTGATATCTCTCTTTAGGGGTAGTCATTTTATATCCTTGAACACATCCTCAAAATATTTTAGGACTAAATGATCCTCATGATGTGGCACCTTATCCTTTGGTGATTCCTCCATTATGAGCTGCAAATATTTGTAAGCCCTTCCTGTAACACTTCTTCAATTACATTGTTGAGATCTCTTGGACAATACCTGCCCTGGGAATTCCTTGTAATTCTCTTGGGAATTCGTTGGAATTCCACTGGAGATGACTTAACTAGATCAACAACTTTTCTCTTGGATCATGTAGCTAGTTGCACCAGCGAAGATTTCCCATGCTTTATTTTTGGAAATTGCAATATTTCCACTACCTTAGGATCTATATAGCTATGAATAGCTCCTAAATCTAGTAAAATAGTAAAGGTATGCTTATTGATCATACCTTCTACTTCAACCATGTGTGATTGAGATTATGCTTGCTTGTTGTCTAGGGATGCATATATCCTTGGAACACTTCTTCCCATGCCCTCCAATGTTTCATATTTTTGTACATCGTGGAAAACTCCCACTTTATCTTTTTTGTGAGAACATTCTCTATACAAATGGTCTCCTTTACAACCCCAACATTGAATGCGTGTCTTCCTTTTATTTTTTCCACCCGTCTCAGTCATTCTAGGCACTCTAGGGGTTTGTTCTCCCTAAGAATTATTTCTAAAGAATGGTGGATTCTTCCCTTTCTTACTTTGTTCCATCTTGAACTTTTTCTTCTCTTCCAAATATCTTTGGAAAGTAGGATTTCCCTTATGTTGATCATGTAAGCACTTGGCTCTTATTATGGTTTCCTCCAAATTTTTAGGATCATCATATTGAATTTAATCACTGATGAAAGATGGAAGCCCACTCAAATATATATGGATCTTAAATGTATCATCTTTGATGAAGGAGACATACTTCAATAGTTCTAAAAATATCCTTTCATACTCATCAATGGTCATGCTTCCTAGTTTGATTTCAAAGAACTCTTTCATCTTTTTGTAAAAATACCTCTTTGTTAAGTATTTCTTCTTAAAATTCTTATTGAATTCCTTCCATGGACCATTATTCTCTTTTATGTGTTGCACTTGCACAAGATGGTCCCACCGCATGGATGCCTTTCCGTTAATTTGGTAGTTAAAATTCTTCATTATGCATGAGAATAATAATTATGCAATTGGAAGTACTTCCTCATTCCTAAAAACCATGTCTCAGCATATTCATCCTTCTTGTGCTCACCATAAAAAGTAGGAGGTTTGATCTTATTCATTTCTCCTCTCAGTTCATCCATCCCAAATATCTTATGATTCTTCCTGATAGGAGATGGACTTCAGTTGTTTTGTTCTCTCCTATAGGAATGTACTTTGGAGTGATGGTGATATCTACTACCACTCCTTGATCTTATTTTCTCATCGAGGGACTTGTGGCTTCCTGATTTGTTGGAGCCACTCTCCTTATCCAATTTATTTTCAATTTTATCCAGGCTCTACATTAACTTTATATTGAAGTATTCTTGTTTCTCTTTATCTTTCATAAGCCTCTCATTATCAGTCTTGTGACTTTGGACATCTTTCTACAAATTTCTAATGATCTCCACAATATTCATGTTTTCATCTTTTCCTTATCCATGTTCATTGGATTTTGTTCCTTCCATACCAAAATGGATATCCATTCCTCTGATATCATGTTACTAGTTGTAATCCCCCTGTGTATCCTCCATATCTATGCACTCTGCGTTGATTCTGATCTGATCAAGTTGTTGTTAATTCTACAAAATGTGCAACCAACAGAACCTTGTCAGGCTAATTGATTCAACAATTTTATAAAAACATGAACCATTTTGGTTCAATAACCTATCAGACTTATTTCCTCTGATTTTATGATTATTTATCTGACTAGTCCCGTTTTCGTGGTGAACAAAAAATTTATGTTGTCCCTGACCTTTCCAATGACTCCTTTCTTGCTCAATTTTGAATCTTCAGTAGAAACTTATGGACAATTGAAAATTGTCCTTTCTGTGATGTAATATTTGTAAAATTGTTCTCCTTTCTCATATCCAAATAGAGTCTTGGACCCTTGATGGATCCTATCATAAGGTTCACAGGCCTTATTAATTTTTTAGGTGTAGGTTTGAACAAATAAAAACCCCATGGGATCCCTTTCTAAGCCCCTTTTCTACCTCCAACAAATCATTTCCATTCCTTGGCCCCTTTATTTTCAGCCAAAAACCCATCTAACCTCAGGCTATAACTAGGCATTAAATGATAGGATATTAACTGGAGCTTTGGGAATTCAGATCTCTAGAAATTCAAGCTTCAGAGGTTTTCCTTTCACCTCACATCATTTCCTCTGAACATTGAAGTGGTGAACTGGCGGATTCTCTCTCTCAAGATTCACACTTTGGATGTTCTTACAACTTCATACTTCCATTTCCCCGAATACCAAACCCCCTAACTTTATAGGCTCACTTAGTATGGTGCAACCAGGGGGCTATGTGTTAGTAATACAAAGAAGAAACGTGGCCCAATCAATTATTGACCCATGTCAAAACCCCATTGGAGCAAATGACCTATCAAACACACAAAATAGGTGGGAACATGGCATGCATACGATGGTCCTCATCACCCTAGGTGACATCAACATGCAACATCACTTTCATAATATGTGACTTCATAATTTCAAGCTCCGACGAACTTTGCACTTGCACACCTCTAATCTCCCAAATGTCAAATTTCTGAAAGCTCAAAGGACGCATTAATTGACGGTCCTCATTCTCTATTTAGATCTATGGTCAATAGGAGCTCCAAGACTTCGACACTCTATGATTTCTAACTACATCATCTAGTGATTCCTCCAAAGGCCGGCCTAGTGAAGTACTGAACAAGTGGTCCTTTTACTTTTTGGAACTTTGGTGCTTCAGAGAACTTAACAACAAAACTCAGCAATTCTCCTAAATTCTGAACTAGTGAACTGGTCCACGTCACTCCTTGTGATGTCATCACGCCGTGTCACTATGGCACTCTGGAGCTTCAGGATGCAGAGGATTTTTCATTACAACACAACATTTCTTCTGAACATCAAACTGTTGAATAGTCTCTTCCTCAAGCTTCGGAACTTCAGAGCTTTCCTCAACCCTACTCCCCATTTTTTCCAAATTCCAAACTTGCAAACTATGCTACTCCAGAGTTTCAGGGTTCCAACTCTTCGAGGCTTCTGGCTTCAGAAGTATTTACCTTATAACACTTCAAAATACCCAAATGTCGAATCAATGAATATGGCTATATCCTTAGCTCAGATGTCAAACAATTAATGTAGTGACATGTGGCCCCACCGATGGGTGACATATGTCAGGTCCCAATTGGTACTAAAGGACTCTCAAAGGTACAATTATGACCGACAGTTCACATGACTAGGAGAGGTTCACCTCACCCCTAGCTACATCATCATGCCATGTCATATCCTGTGGTTCGACACTACGTAGATCCGGGCTTTGGTGGATTTCTTGTCTCATCACAATGCTTCTTCTGAACTCTGAACTTTTGAATAGTCACTTCCCATAACTTCGAGACTCCAAGGCTCCAGAACATTGGATATTTTCTTAACATTACCTCCAATTTATCTCAAACTCTGTATCGTCGAACTGTCGAACTTTGCATGGTTTATCTGTGGAAACGTCTCCCTATTGATCGAACAGTCTGGATGAGTTCCAGACTTTAGGACTTCGGTAGGAAGTACATTTTATCTACAATTCAACCAACATCCTCGAATTCCGAACCACCGAACTACTCAGTGAAAATCCATGGTTCTCCTCCTCTTGGATGATCTATGGCTGAAAATCACTCTAGGACTTCAAAACTTCAGGCTTCGACTGCTTTTGCTAAAAAAAACATAAAATTCACCGAATTCATGAAGTTCGAAGGACTTGGAGGTTAAATTTCATGCACCCTTTCCATATTTGATGGTTGGGAAGGGTCTTCCTCCCCCCCGCATATCCCATGGTCCCAATTTAGTTTTGTGTCCCATAACCACGATTATTGTGGCTTCCTTGTCTTCCACACCTCATGATATTTCAAATACCTCCCAAGTGTTCTCTCAACACCCTTTTGGTACTTTGTAACTTCAATTTACTCATACACGACCCATATAGGTTCAATTTTCAAACCATGGGCTCTGATAGCAATTTGTAACATCCACGACCACCCAAGTCGGGCCATGTTACCTCATAGAAAAAATTATTACTAAGTTCTAATATAGATTTGGTAGTACACCCCAGCCTTAGGCCACTGGGCTATACCACTCAAAGACTCATATGGAACATCATACAAATAAAAATTAATAGACAATTACATTCTTCTAATACATAAATAAATTTGAAAATAAAAGTAAAGTCTATACATACAGCATATACAGGATAAACTCATAAATATAAAACATGTACAAATACACAACATGAAATTGAACACATAAATGGCACTTATATTTTTATGGAAGACCACCAACTGCGTGTATACCTTCCATGAACCTCTTAGCCTTAGACCAAGCTACTCATCACTCTTAGCAGTGGGTCACCCTCGATCTAGGACTAAACTCCACCCGGGTAAAGGGATTCCTAGGCTAGGCTAAGATGACTTGAAGCTGCACAGTCAACGTCAAGGATTCCATCCCAAGAGCCAACTCACACTAACAACCTATAGCCTCTCATTCCCCACATCACTTTCCCACCCCAGGAAGTGTGCTCCTTGTCTTCTCAAGAGTCCTTTGGATGCCCCACTTCCATTCTAGGGCCTCATCAATAGGCCAAACAAAAATTCTCAGAGAACTATAGCTTTCATTGAGCTCCTGCTCGGAAAAACATTTCCCCAACAACCTCTCTCACCTAGAGAGTGTTTCTTACAGGCCTCACAACCTTCTTCTTTAGTCCACTCCTAAGTCAATTGACTAAGAGTGATAGCAACAACAAAGATTGGGTATAGAACAGATGATGGTAGCAAGCCATGATCAGTCAAGGAACTGCATTGGCAGCAACAGTAGTCTATTAAGGCATGGTATGGGCTCAGGCGAAGTACACGTGTCTTGTGCTTCACAGGAAAAGTATGAGATAACTCAAAAAATGTTATAGGTTCCAAAGGTGCATGAATGCTGCAGAGGTCAATGATTGAGGGGATGGATTTGTGCATTCGTGCGTGAGTGAATGGGGAAAAATATGCAAAACATACTATTTTCCCCCACCTATATTTGCATGCTCCATGATTGAAAAATGGCTCTCTTGGATCTCATTTCTCTCCACTTTGGATTCATTCTATCTTACATGATACTTAGGATAAAAAAAATATCCTCACCTTAGTCTTTAGAAAATAATAATATAATATTCTCTTGCGGTTAATCCCTAAAGCTTAGCCCTTTTCCGTAGTATTTTAGCCCCTTCCCTTTCCCTACCTAATGGAGCTTATTCCCCCATTCTCTTTTATCCTGGTCAGTATACATGAAACAATGTATTATGTTAATGATATTATTGTTTACATATAGAAAAATAGCCTCACTGGAATTTAGCATCTAGGTTCTCTAGCCTAAACATCACATAAGCCTCCTAGCTTATAGTCACTTGGCTCACAAGCCTACAAAACATGTTTACAATTCAACAGGGGCTCGAGCATGGTTTATTACAATCCCAATCCATATTTAATATAATGGTGCCACCAAATTTTGAATATCCCAACCAAACTAAAAGGAAAAAACATAGCGCCATGATGTCACCACAGGATACAATGACCGACATGGTAAACATTCATCATGAGGGAGTAATGGACATGGATGCCATTCCTTCACCATTCATCGAGCCGATTAGTCCCACACTTGTAGAAGAACAATAGTTTCTAGAAATAGAAGATATGTAGGTCAATATGTGGGGACAAACATAAAACTCTATCATAGAGTAAAATCCCATGCAACAACTTGGATTAGGACTACCACAACATATGTATCGGGATGATGATGAATGAACAACGCCATATGAGACTAGAGGATGGGCTGAAGAAGTGCAACACCATGTTGCAGAGCTAAAATAGCATTCGGAGGAAGGGCAGGTGGAATATATTACAGGTCAGAAATATTTAGACACATAAGAAGATGAGGAAGAGAACCAAGAAGAAGTGGTAGGACCGTCAGAAGGATATAAGAGGACTAGGGAAAAACCTGTTTCCCTAAGAACACCATCCAAGTAGAAAGAGTTAACACTATCACAGCCAAAGATATGAGACAGAGTCAAAATAGTTGGTGATATGTTAGGGACCATTAACAAACTAAAGTATTATGATCATTATGTGAAAGACATAGAAAAATTTTGTGATTTTTCATCGCAAGTATAAATGGAGAGAAAAGGAGAGGCTTCGTTAAGGGATCCCATTTTGGAATCAAAGTAGTGGATTTTAGGTATTTATAACACAAGGATCATTAGCCTCCTAAAGACTCCCCACTTTTGGAGGGGAAAATATGTAAATTCCCATGTCAAACAACTTTTGGCACTATTACATGGAGGTATCTTATGGATGGAGAGGCATGTCTCCATAGATGAATATTTAATTGTAGATATTAAAGGTTTACCGATAGAAGGAGAAGAACAAGAACAATATCTAGATGATAAGACAAAGGAAATTTTTTTAGTAGAGGATATGAAGAAGAAATATGGCACTGAGAGAGGGTCCTGGGGAATTATCATTAACTAGATCAATGAACCAACAATGAGGTTTGTGGCGAAGTTGATGGAATGTAAAATATTGAGGAAATGTTGCATGGAAGAAGAACCTATAGGAGTGATATCAACAACACTACAATGCGCAAAGGGGAGTCTACTTAGTTGTGATAATTATCTACTCATTTTTGTTTTGGAGGACTGCAAGGATGCCCATGATCTAGGAACATAGTTCTATTATTCATGGTTTATTATACTGACAACATTGGTTGGTTGGGGAGAACTGAAATACAATGTATTTTTAGAGGATAGGGAATTATCGTGCAGCGAAAAATAAAACACTTTGGCATACTTCAGATACAAAGAGAGGTAAGGAAAATTATATGACTTTTACTATGTTTTTTGATGATATGGAGGAAAATATATCCATTACATGAAGGATACCACCAGAAGTGGTGAGAGAGAACCAAGGAATAACAAACTTTAAGGCTTCCAGACACAACATGTTGATCCAGGCCATAAGGGATCCTAAGAAGGAGTGGCTACAACTAAGGTATTGTGTCACATGAGAGGAACTGCAGTGGGCCATGAAGGACTAGCCTGAGGAGTGAAATGTTCCAGGGATTCGAAAGAAGGTACCAATATCTAAGAAGAAAGCAAAGATTGGCACGTCGAAGAAGTCAACAAGTCCAACAAAAAATACAAGGAAGGAAACTAAGCATGCCAAAGAAATGGGTGGAAGTTCAACCATGAAGAAGCCATAGTAGAAATATATTATCCCAAAGGCTCCAGCTAAGGAAAAAGAGTGCACAGTAGAATCGAATGGAGGAGTGAAGAAATATATAAGTACTTCTATGCCAGAGGAAATAGGAGGAGGCAGTCTCCCAGATTTAGAGATACCAGTGACAATGACATAGACATAAACTATGCCATTGAAGAGAACAATCCTACAATTAACAAGCTAGTGAAAGAAGATGAAGGTGCATAAGGGCATTCCAAAGATCACATTGACAGAGGATGATTTGGAATATAGGACCATGTAACAAAGGTGTGGTATGATGTAGAGAAGCAAAGGGAAGAGATAGTCAATAAGTTGACAAAAGTAAAGGAGGCACTAGAAAAATTAAAAATCACTACAATGTAGGAGAAAGAACAAGTGCAACAACACACTTTGTAGGAAATATCAGTTCTAATGCAGGAGACAATGCATATTATAGCCATGGGGAGTGAATATTTAAATATCACTAAAGAGATGTTACATGTGTATGATGAGACAACGCAAAATCCATTAAAGGACATAAATCATTTGGACTTGGAACTGCCCAAGGTTCCAACAAAGGCGTTGTACAAACTTCAAATAAGTGTTGAGCGAGAAATATGATTGAGGGCCCACACAAATGCAACAAGTCTATAATTGGCCAACGAAGTAAAAAGGAAACTAGATTTGACAATCAATCAAGTACATTTCAAGAGATATACAATAAATTAGCGCACTAACAAAATGGAACAATAGGTGAAAGAAGTGTTTAAAACAATTCCTAACAGTGTGCAAGAAGGGAACAAACCAATAGAAGAAAATATTTAAAAGATAGTGTATACTATGGAGGCTTATAGGATATACATTGCATATTTGATGGACCTCTTAGCTCCAACTACACCACACAAAGTTAGAAGGCAAAGGGAACAAGAATTTATAAGTCATATGGAGAGTATTGCGCTGAGCACTCAAGAAATCATAGAGTTGTTCAATAGAAGCATGAAATTATGGACATATATGTTGGAGGATGGAAAATTGTAGGAGATAGAAAATAAAGAAGAAGGTGTAAACATAGCACTACAATAACTAAACAAAAACCAGAAGACGATAATAATATTAGACATGTTGAGGAGTGTGCAAGAAATGAAGAACTTGCATGAACAATTGAAGAGCATACAAGTAGAAAAATAGGAAAGGCAAGCACAGTTGGAGCCACTGCAAGAGGGCGCAGAAAAAATGATGACAAAGATTGATGAAGCCATGGTTCAGGTTGAACAGGTTGGATTGTAGAATGAATAAATTTTTAAGGAGCCTATCACTGCATAGACTATGGAGACTATTGTAGGGAAGAGCACACAAGTAAATTATAAATTTGAATACATTTTAGCCAGGTTCGAAGAGCTAGAGAAGTCAATTTAGGAGGAACACACTACCTGAGTGGTTGGGGATGAGCCATAGGTGAGTGTTGGGGACCTATTGGAGAAGGCCTAATATGTCCGCCATTCTATGGAAAATTTAGTCTTATGATGATCCTCTGAAGCTATTTTGATGTGATGATACCATGCAAATCCATCAATAAATGATCCTCCTACATTCTCCAATACCTCATTTGTAAAAGGAGTAGGGAAGGGATCATAAAGACATGAATCATTCAAATTCCTTAAGTCTACAAAGATCATGATTCCCCCTTTCTTCTTCTCCTGAACTACCATAGGGCTAATCCACTCAAATTCTTCAACAGGTTCTATTATCCGAACCTCTAACATTTTATCAATCTCTACCTTCACTTTATATTTATATATTGGATTAAATCTATATGGTCCTTGTCTTATTGGTATAGCATCTGGTCTCAATGGGATCTTCATTTCTTAAAGTTCTCCTCCTACCCCTTTCATTTATGAAAACGTCGTTGGAAGCAAGTAACTATACTCGCACAATAACTCTATTTTTTTTCCACTCTCTGGTTATCCCAATAGTCACCAATAATTGCAATATTTGGATTCTCTTCTATTACAATATTTACCTTCTTTATCTTCATTGGTGAAACAAATTATTCTTACTCTAACTTTGGACCTTCTACTTCTCTTTCCCCTTTAACTTTTGTAATCTAAATATCACACGGGTTTTCTTCTACTGGGTCATCATCTTTGACGTGGTAGCAATGTTAAAATTGTCTGACTGTCTGTCTATTCTAATTTCGATAACATGTTACAATTTCAACTTATGGTTCTTCAAATGTCTTCTCTTTTATCTACTTCAGTGCTGGATCTATTTCTATATTATCATGTTCAAATCCAAAGGTGATCACAAAATTCTGCTGCAAATCTTCCCAGTTTGTAGTTCCTCTACGTAGTTCCAATTTGGTATATGAATAAAGTGATGTGGCCATTCCTTTGGTGGAACCAATCTCCATTGGGTTACACATATGTCTATATGTTCTCTGGGTTCTCCCATTCCATCATATGTTGTCTAGGTTGTGTGGTATCCAACTAGGGAGATTTTTTTATGTCCTCATTACGAATTTTTGTTGTGGATAAATTCGTAAATGTAGACATAAATAAATATCCCTATTTTGGGAACCCAAAACTAGAAAAAACCAAGACAGAACACACTCCTTTCCTTAGATTCAAAAGAAATATGAACGGATGGAAACTCGTACCTTTTTAACTGAAGTTTGTCATCATTGATTGTAGCTCCAAACTTGATCCAATGCTTTTTAGAAATAGGGACCTGCAAAAGGATAAAAAAGAACAAGTGAAAGTAAAAAACATACATATGTGTCAATGAATCTATGTAAATATCCAAGGAGAAATACAAATTAAAAACCATTAACAACCTTTATTAGGAAAGGAAAATGTATAATTGTATTAATAAATCAAGAAGCAGTTTACAACCAAGCCTTGGCGTTGAAAATTTCCTTCCAGTAGTTCAATGTTCCATCATCCAAGTGACCTCCATTAATTCCATCACCATCTCTTGAACACTTTACCCGAAAATATCTTAGGACCAAAATGAAGTTCAAAAACTCTCAATTACAAACCAAGATCTATTCTCAATTCAACATTATTTTATTACTCATGACTTATTACTTATTAGCCTTTCCCTTTTGAATATGCCTCCATTTATAGATTGGAGAGGAATCCATGAGGAGGTTAGGATCTCACTAAATCAGGAGAGGTAGACGAGATCCAAAACGATCAGAAAACAACTCATCATGAAAGTTTATCTTTTATAAGCTTGAAACATTTCTTATTTTTTCCCATGTACAAGGTTCTCACACCCTTAAACCTAATCAAAAGGTGACATTGTCGCACCTCGCTAGAAAGAAACAAGCGACAATTTTTGAATTTAGGTATTTTTCAGAGTTGATCCTTCCCAAGAATACTTTCTCTCAGTTTTCTTCCAAATTTCTATGCTTTAGATGTTAGAGAATAGGCAGTATCACTTGCTATGACAAAATGTTATATAAAAAAATTCCCCCCAAAGTATGAAATTAGAAGAGATGATAGCTGAAATACTTTTCTAGGTGGGTATTTGAAACAAAGAACAGATCGGTTGGAAACCTCCCAACAACACAAGGAAATTGAAGTACAATATTATATCGTCACTGAGATAGGCATTCCCATAATTAGAATAAAAATGACTCTAAGCATGGCTACTAACAAATACATTGAAAATACATGGTTACATTTAGTAATGATATGGCCACCAGAAATAGAATGTGGATTCATATCTACTTGATTTTAATGGATTCATAGCCACAAGAATATACACTTTGGATCTATAAATTATAATAGTAAAGTATTTGAATGGTATAATATTTCAACTTGGATTTTCTTCATATGATCAATACCAAAAGATGGAAAAAGTGTGACTATAAGAAAAGTAAAAGAAGATAGAATTATAATGATCATAATGTAAAATATTTGTAATTGCTTACATTTTTGTTATTCACATTTTTCATCATTCAAATTTGTTACTTTATTTATATTCAATTTATTGCTCATGTAACTCTTAAGTAAACTTATCAATAATATTCTCTATGTTTTTAGCAAACTAGAAAACCTAATAAATTTTAAATGATCATATTCATATATGCATATACATAATTTTGATCATCTACAAAATGTGTCATTATACTAAAAATTGAAGAAGATAGAATGACACTGATCCTTCTCGATAATACCCTCTATACTTTCAACCAACTAACAAAAGTGAGTAAATCAACAATACTCTCTATACATACCACCTACTAAGGAAAGTGAGTAAATTTCAAATGATATCTTAGACATATACCAATGTTGATCATCTACAAATTGTGTCACTATAATTCCTTTTAGCTAATACTCTCTATAATTTCAACCAACCTAACATTGATCCTTCTAGACAATACTCTTTGTATTTGTAAATTTCAAATGATCATATTAATGTTAGATATATACATTTACTGTTACAAATTTTGTGTGACTACCCACAACTAAAACCACCCTAGATCTATCTTAACCCCTAATGGATCAACCACAAAGATATTTAATATCTCTTAACCATTCCTGGATTAGAGATTAAAATAGAACTTAACTAAAGAAAATTAAATGCATTCAAACATAACATCACAATAATTCGATCGTTCTGTTTAGAATTTAATGTATAATAAAAGTGCATGCATCATGTGTCATTTGATTTACACCTCATTGTTGAAAAATAAACATCGCAAATGATTATATGGAATAATTGATATTTTAACATAGAAGTAAATTTGAAAGAGATTGAATGAGTTACACTCACCATTTGGAAGCACTTGGAAATATTGGATTGTAAAAGGAATTGTTAATGCGGCCTTCATAACGTGTTCGACTTTATTGGTGATAATCATACTCAAGAAACAATGAGATCAATTTGCATATCTACTTTCCAGATTAAAAACAGAGACATGAAATAGTGTGATCAAGTTGCATATCTACTTTCCAAATTAAAAACAGAGACATGTTACAAAGGAGCAAGGAGAGGATGGTTGAAAAAGAATCAATATTTTAATGACGCTCCAAAATTCTTATGAGATAAGAAGCTTCTAATATACCCTTTGAACTTTGAGGCACTTAAAAATTGGTGGAACAATGGACGAAATTTGTTTATTGGTAAAACAAGGCAGTTGGATAGTGCAACTAGGCATGCTATTGATTTTATTAGTTGTTATTACTACTCAACTATTCCATATGGCTCAAAACAGTCTTTTGACAATTTACTATTTTTAGCAATTTTTTGGTTCCTAAACTTCTAGGGCCATTTTGAGGGCCTAGATGAAGTTTTTCCGGGATCAAGCAACTCAATTATTATTAAAGGCTCTGAATGAGCCCACAAAATGAATCTGTTTTTTGATACCTTTCCAACAAGCTATCGTGCATCCCAAACGAAGATCGTATGCCAAAGTTATGCGCTCGGGAAGTTGATACACCAAACTACCCAAAACAGGGTCCACAAAATTGTTGGCTTTTCATCTTCATGGTTTAGGGTTTTGGATTCTCTTTATGTTAAAAATTCCTTTGGAGCCTCATTCTAATAATCATCTTATTGTGAATGCAAGTAGCCATCACATCTCTTCTCAGAGATAAGTTACCACCATTCTAGCGAGTCTTTCACTTTGTATTTCTACAGTTTTGTACATTTCGCTCATTAATAGAAATTGTGTATTACTATTTATATGTGCCTCTTTTTATATATCTGATATATCTCTGTTATATTTTTGGCTCTCTTTCAATATCTCTTTATATTTATGTGTTATATCTCTTCTCTCATTTCGTGTCGAAAATAATCTGGATCAACCTCTTAATGTTGCAATGTGACCTTATATTGAAGTCAATTTCTTCAAGTTAGAAATTATACCATGTTAAACAATAACCAGTCATTGTTATCCATAGTTAACCACAACCAACCTGTGTCCACTATGGTCCTTCATAGTTAACAATTATCAGCCATTGTGGAATGTTGCAACACAACATATCCCTTCATAAATGTCACTACATGACATAACCTGTAAGGGACACTACAATTAGGGATTATTAAACCAATTTGAACATCACATTGTGACATAATAATTAATGAACATAATAAATTTGACATAACCCATCATGAACGTGCAATGTGACATAACCATTAAGAAAAATAACAATTCTATGTAAGTCGACTAAAATGAACATCACAGTGCATCATACCTTTCAGGAACATCATGATGAAGCATAACCTTGAGGGACATTAGGAAGTTATATAACCCTTTATAAGCATCACAATGTAGCATAACCATTGAGGAATGTACAATTTGACATTAGTAAGAAAATGAACATTGCAATGCAACATAATCATTGGGGAATGTCAAATTGAACATAACCCTATTGGAACATCCCAATGTGACAGAAACCTCGATGGACATTGCAATGTGATGCAATCATTGATGAAAATAGAAACTCAACATAATTAAACCAACATAAATGTCACAATGTAATATAGCCATAATCAAACTTGGTCAACCATAGTGAATCATGGTCAACCATAGTCACCCATGGTTATGTTGATATATGCCTTGCAACATAACACAACCCTTCATGAATTTCACAATGCAACATAAATGTTGAGGAACATAACAATTCTTGATAAGCTAACCAAGATGAATATCACAATGCATCATGACCATTCAGGAACATCTCGCTAAAACATAACCCTTGATGTAATGTTGTAAGGTGACATAACCCTTAATGAATGTTGCAATGTGTTGTAACCATAGATGAACATACAAATTTGACATAACACAATGAATATGAAT